>VYXB01002327.1:1613349-1633174 GCA_013397135.1 Pachyramphus minor | reverse complement strand
GTTGAAGACAGAGGCAAAGAATGCATTAAACATCCCTGCCTTGTCTCTGTCCCTGTTTGTGAGGTGACCATCCCGATCCTGTAACAGGCTGATGAGATTTCTATAGTACCTATTGCCATTAATGTGTTTGCAAAAACTCTTTTTATTGTCCCCCACATTTCTGGCAGTTTCAGCTGCAGCTGGGCTTTGGCTGCAAGAATTTTCTCCCTACAGTGGCAGACAGCATCTCTGAATTCTTCCCATGTCACTTGACCTTGTTTCCACCAGGCATACCTTCCTTTTTTGCCTTATTTCCAAGAGAAGATCCCTGCTCAGCCAAGCCAGCCTTGTGCCTCACTTGCTTGACTTCCGACATCTGGGAATTGCCTTCTCCTGTGCCCTTAGGAGGTCATGTTTAAAAAACGAGCAGCACAGGTGAAACTAGAAACCCAAACTTAAGGGCACTCAGGCAGAATAATCAGCAATACACTATTTCCTAAAAGAGGGAAACAGATTAGTTCTACTGATAAAATAAGTTAAAGACATCACTGGTTTTGGCATTCATCAGAATCTTGTGGGAAGACAAGCGATACTTTAGTGAGTGTGTTACCACTGTAATGAAGATGTAAAATAGACTTTACTTCTCAATAACCCTAAATGCCTTTTCCTCTGCAATGTACTCTTTAATTCACTTAAATATATGTAGCTCTTACTATAATCTGCAGGCAACTCTTTAGGCTCTACTAGAGGATCAGAAAGCCTGGGGTTTGGCCAAACAAAATAAAACACATGCTGTGAAATTCTATTTAACTGCAGTGAATAAAATGACTACTGCAGAGTAATCTTAATTAATGCAATAATAGTTTAAAAGCAAAGCCATGCATTTCATTATTTTCCTTACAAATAGATATTTTCTGGTTTTCATATGAAAATAAAGGAAAATCAAATATTTTCTTTGAGGTTCAAAGTGGCCGTGCATCAGAGCTAACAAAGTCACTTAGTACTTCTTTCTTAGCACAGAACTATGAGCGTTATAAGCAGGTTGATACATATCCATTGTGTTCCCAGTCCACGATACATAAGCAGGAGGATTCAGAAATTTACAAATTAATTAGCCAGCAGAGACCACATGGAGGATTCAGTTCTACATGTCTACAACAAGTCAGTCTGTAGTGTGTATGACTTGCATGTATGCCCCTCACCCCATGAAACTCTTATATTACTTAATATAAGTGCAAACATATGAAGCAGCATAAGGAACTAATTAAAATAATTCTGGGAGAAGTTTCTGGGGTATTTCATCCATTTCTTAGAATACCAATTAAAACTGCATATCTAGTGAAGAGCTTCTTGTACCAGGTTCTTATTTGTACCTGAAAGTTGGATGGCTTCCTTTTTAAAAGGAGAAAAATACCAATTAGAAAAAAATGGTTTCTATAAGTTCTACAGTTTTCTTTCAGAATGAAAGTTGTAGTGTAAAATACATACCTGCAGCTTAGTTATCATAGAATCATGGAATGGTTGGAAGGGACCTGTAAAGGTTGTCTATTCCAACTCCCCTGCAATGAACAGGGACATCTTCAACAGAGCCCTGTCCAGTCCTACCATGAATGTTTCTAGGTATGAGGCATCTACCACCTCTCTGGGAAACACCTTCCTCTATTTCACCATACCCATAATAAAAAACTTCTTCTTTATATTTAGTGTTAATCTATGCTCTTTTGGTTTAAAACCATTACCCCTTGTCCCATGACAACAGGCCCTGCTAAAAAATTTGTCCCCATCTTTTTTAGAAGCCCCCTCTAAGAAGTGAAAGGCCACAGTAAGGTCTCCCCAGAGCTTTCTCTTCTCCAGGCTGAACCATCCCACCTCTTTCAGTCTTTCTTCAGAAGAGAGGTGCTCCATCCATCCGAGGATTTTTGTGGCCCTCTTTTGGACTTGCTCCAACAGGTCTATGTCTTTTTTGCATTGAGGACCCCAGAGCTGGATGCAGCACTCCAGGTGGGGTTTCTCCAGAATGGAGTAGACTGGCAGAACCACCTCCCTTGACCTGCTGGACGCAGTGGTTTTGATGTAACCAGGGCATGGTTGGCTTTCTGAGCTGCAAACACACATTGATGGCTCAAGTCCAGCTTGTCATCCACTGAGTTGTCTTTAAGCATAATGTAACTCTATAAACAATTAAATGAATAAACTATACAGTTGCATAAGTTGGTTCTAAGACTAAACAGTATGGGCTTGGTCCATCAAAGAACATGAACTTATGTGACCATTCTTACCCCAAATGTTTTCACACTCTATTACAGTCAGACTAACAAGTAAGCTTCTGAGTGAAAAAAAATAGCACATGGATGCAAGAGTTAGTTTGGTTTATTGATACCACTTATGAGAGCAGAAAACTATGATTAATTCTAAGCCTCTGCAAACATCAGATTGCTGCTATTTGCTAAGTTTCCATGCATTTTTCTGAGGTAATAAGAATAGAAGTATTGTTTTGTATAATGCAGAGATTACTAATGTTTATTTTAATATAAGAATTATCACAAATTGCCATTATCATAACCCACACTGCGATACAGTGTGCCCATTGTTCTTGTGGAAGGACTTAGATTTGTGCCCAAGAATATAAATTATATAATAAGTTCTAATTTTCAGTTGTTTCAGCTGATAAATGTGTGGGCGTGCTTATTTTGTAAGTAAAAATTCACAGATTTTAAACTCCTTTTAAAAAATTAGGGATGATTTTTGAAATAATGAATATTTTCTGAATCCTACCAACAAAATATCTTTGAGAAAGGGCATCAGACTTTAGGCCTCTGTCATGGTTAAGCCCAGCCAGCAACTAAGTATGACACAGATGCTTGCTCACTCCACCCGTTCCCTGTAGTAGGAAGAAGAATCACAAAACACTCCCAAAACTTGTGGGTTGAGATAAGAACTGTTTAATAATTGAAATATAATATAATACTACTACTAAAAATAATTGTAATGAAAAGGAAAGGAATAAACCCCAAGACAGACNATTTTAAACTCCTTTTAAAAAATTAGGGATGATTTTTGAAATAATGAATATTTTCTGAATCCTACCAACAAAATATCTTTGAGAAAGGGCATCAGACTTTAGGCCTCTGTCATGGTTAAGCCCAGCCAGCAACTAAGTATGACACAGATGCTTGCTCACTCCACCCGTTCCCTGTAGTAGGAAGAAGAATCACAAAACACTCCCAAAACTTGTGGGTTGAGATAAGAACTGTTTAATAATTGAAATATAATATAATACTACTACTAAAAATAATTGTAATGAAAAGGAAAGGAATAAACCCCAAGACAGACAAGCAGTGCACAGTACAGTTACTCACCACTTGCTGACCACTGCCCAGCCTGACCCCAAGCAGCCATCAACAGCTCCTGTCCAACTCCCCCCCATTTCATATATTGAGCATGATGGTCTGTGGTAAGGAATATCCCTTTGGCCAGTTCAGATCAGCTGTCCTGGCCATGCTCCCTCACAGCTCCTTGTGCACTTCCTTGCTGGCAGAGCCTGGGACACTGAAAGTCCTTAACTTGGGGTAAGTCTTAGCAACTTAGCAACAACCAAACATCAGTGTATTATCAACATTATTCGCATACTGAATCTAAAACACAGCACCATACCAGCTACTAGGAAACAAATTAACTCTCTTCCAGCTATAACCAGGATAGCTGAAACACTGGTCTCTTTTCTTCCCTGGATTTGAAGGGAGTTCAGTTCTAGCAAGAGCCTTGCATCTTCCACTTTCCAGCACAAATGTGTTAAGTTGCAGCTTTAACTCTGATCTCAGTTGTAATCATTACTCAGCAGGTGTATTTATGTGTATTTTAAGGAAAACATAACAACTTGCATGTTGTTTTGTTTTGTGGTGGTTACCTTTAGCAGTAGTTATGTTCTCTGGAGTGTGCATTACCCACCAGAGGGAGCTCAAGCCAAGAACTGTCTGATTTTCATAGAATCATGCAATCATTTAAGTTGGAAAAGATTGGTATGATCACTGAATCCAACCAGTAACCTAACACTGCCAAGTGCACCACTAAACCATGTCCCAAAGTGCCACATCTACAGTCTTTTAAATACCACCAGGGATGGTGACTCAACCACTTCCCTTGGCATTCTGTTCCAATGCTTGACATTGAAATTTTTGGTGAAGAATTTTTGCTAAAATCCAATCTACCTTCTTCTGGAGCAACTTGGGTTGTCCTTTCAATACCCCAGAGGTTACTGGTGAAAGTCCTCTCTTAAACTTCACAGGGCTTTGGATTTGGGCATCTGTCCTCATTTGGGAGCAGATGGCAACCAGGTAAGAAATAAGTGCACATCCCTGTGCTCCTTCTTTTGGGAACTGTCACGTCGGTGTCAAAGCAAAAAATCTTGTGAGATATATATCATCATGCTTTGGATTTTATGTATGCTGTTCTTTGTAATATGAACAAGGCCACCAAAATTGTACAAAATAGAAATATCTTTGAGAGTAACATAGTATTCCCTGAGAAAATTAGACCAGGTAGAAGCAAGTGTGAATGGGTTATCTGTGTCTCTAAAAGGAAATCTCTCAAAATTCCTGCCTACAAACAGGCTGAAGAACATTTCTACTCTATGTTAAACTGAAACTTTCTTTATAAAAAAATTGTCTGAAAAAGGATAGAAGGTGTAGTTCATCCATATTATGTGTTTTGATTTTTTCCAGCACAAAATATGTGTCCAGTGTTGAAAGTGTTTATTTTGACAGAAAATTTTGGAACTAAATATTTAAATGTTTCCAAACTTACATATTACTTTTTTTTCCTTAAAAAATCACAGTATTTTGATGTATTGCATTTTATCCCAGTTCATTATGATATGCTGACAAGTGTTCTGACTTTTTTACTTAGCTAATTTTTTATTCATCTCAACTGCAGTGATTTCTTAATTGCATATTAATAGAAATTTGTTAAAATTCAAGCCATTTTTTTCATTTTGTTGTATTGAGCTATGTTTTCATTATTACATATAAAACCCCAGACTATGGTGAAGAGGTTAGTAGCCTAACAAATCCCATAAAAAGCAATTTAGAAAAAAATGGAGAATTTTAGCTGCTTCACTTGTCAATAAACATGAGGGCCAAACACGTGCATCTCCTTGTCTGGGCTACGCCAATACTGATATGGGCAATGAATGAGGAACTCCTTGGGGGTTTTTTATGGTAAACAATTAGTCAAGTTGAGATGGATTTTATTGTTCTTCTTCTTATTTGTTAAATCACTAGATAAATTTATATTTCATTGACTTTTTTAAAAAAAAATCTTCCTTTGACTTACAGGGTGTGAGGAGTGCTGGTCCTTCTGGTCAAATGAGCTTCTTTCCACACATTTCCTTCTGCATTTGGAATAAGTTATCCACAGAGAAATAAGTAGATGTTGAGACATGGAGATTAACAGCTGAAAGGTGGGAAAGAACAGCTTCTGATACCATTTCTGAGTTTTAGCTGACCACATGAAGAGAAACAGTCTTTAGGAATAGGTGGAGTTGACTTCTTTATACTACAAAAGGCAGGAAAGCTTACACAGTTAACTATAGTTGAGCAATTATATACAAAGCTGGTCCTTATTGCCTCTGTGCTGCTTGCTACTTGCTCAAGTTATTTGAAATTTTCAGTGCCTTTGATTTCTTCAGAGTGGTTAGTCTATTGGTCATAAGAATTGGCACTGATAGAAGATAGAGAAACTTCCATAATAGTAGTTAAATTTGCTTTCTACACCACCAATTATGGCTTAACAGTCTATGAGACTTCCTACAGGATTTTTTTTTCAATTTCAAAGTCTTGTCTTGCAAAAATGTTAACAGTCACATCAAACCTCAGTTTCAGCTCAGGTTTCTGTTCCTTGACAGTAGTTTGTCATGTCCTTGAAAGGAAGATACAAGACAGTTTATATAAAATTGCTGTCTAATGGACTTTGCTTTATGGCTTCCTCAGTTAGAAGTTGCATTATATACTGGGGCATGAGGTTTTAATACTTTTTTAAAAAAAAATGCCTGGATCCATTCTAACTTACGGAAGGCTCATTATCCATTTTTTCCCCAGCATTTCTGAGAGGAGGACTTACTTCTGTATTTATTTTTCTGTCAATTTAGTTAATAATAGGATAAGTTGTCAGGACTTTCAGTAGGCATTTTCCAACATTTCAACAGGAATGAATCTGTCAAATATAGAAAATAAAAAGAGAAATGTAAATATTTCAAAAATATGAGCAGGACACTCATAAATTTCAAAACCAAAACAAATCTTAAATTATGCAGTTTACAATTGTGTCTCTCAGCAGTGGCTGTAAGATAACCTACAGTGCTGTATGACACTTTGAATGTGCAGTTAAGGATTTTCCTAATTAAAGAAAAGAGAATGGGAGAAAATTTTAAAATTTCTTTGGAAGAGGAGATATAATTTCTTTCAGATATAGTTAACTAGCTATAGAACGACCTTTCACTTTTTTTTTTAATTAGTTTTTATGCTATTTTTGACAGCTTTTTTCTTCTCTCTCTGCATTTCATTGCTGCTGTCATTTCAATCTTTGTTTCAGTTCTCTCTCTTGTTTGGACTTGTTTTTCTCTCTTGCTTTGTTTGGTGGTTATAGTTCTATATTCTCTGTTTCCATATTTGACTTTCCTTCCCCTTAGGATTTTACTGCCTCATACTTTATTCTGAGGTCAGAAAAGGGAAAGGAATACATGCGACTGCAGACTCAGGAAATATACTCAGCTCTGTGAACCTATACTCTCTTTTTGTTATTATTTCAGTGTTTTGATGTGAAGGACTCATGCCAGTTGCTGCATTAAATACTCATTTCTTCTGCAGATACTACTATAGACATGGATTGCTCCATACTTATATCAAGAGATCCAGTGAAAGATTATATTCTCTGTGCTTATAGAGTAGTAGAAAATATTTTACACTATTGAGAATTTAGAATTAAAAAATTCCTGAATATCAGTCTTCCTTCCTGCCTTCCTGAAAGGCAGGTCTGTTAACGATTTCTTTTTTATGCCTCCATTGCTGTATAATTGATGTATTTTCATTATGAAATCTGAATCCAAATGTTATAAGGAATCCCAAGGATACATTTTGTAGCTTTGAATTCTCTCATCTTTTCAACAACCTACTGTATCTTCCACTAACAAACTGCTACTCAAGTACTTCTTCCAAACACAGGTTGGAGTGCATCCTCCTAGTTTGCTACACCAATCCAGCATGCAGCTTTATCTTTGTTGATATGATTTCTGAAAACAAGGTTTGTGCTAGTGCAGTGCAGGAGTGTTCTCTCAGTTGGTGTCCTGTTCCCAGTATCAGTTGGGAGTTCATTATTAATCTTCACTATATAAATATTGTAGTCATGTAAAAAAATGATGGGCTTCCTAAGGGTGACTAGTCCACTTCTATAGCATATAATGATAGGAAAGGATGGTCATAATTACTTATGCAGTATGTTTCACCAGATTTTAATGGTGAGATTTAGGGGAAGTGCCTGCCACTCTCATTAATTTGATTTCAAATGGCACTGGCAATAGCCTGTATCAAAGACAGAAATATTTTACAAAGGTAAATCCAGTTGCAACAAGTTAAGACAAAGTTTTAGAAAGCAAATGGATGAAAGAGAAAGGAAGCAATAGGCCATACATAAAAGGGATTGTAAAGGGAATCATCCAAATTGTATGTTGATGTCTTATTCAACCCTGTTTTTTCTCACTTTTTATCACTGGTATGTCTGAAGGGTATAAAACTAGATTTGCAGATGGTGATGGCATTGGGACGATAGCAAATCATAATGAATGCTGTATCTAGATTCAGTGCAGGCAGAAACAGGGGCAAAATATTTCAAGAAAAGCTAAATCAAACCATATTAAAAATTCCTACTGTAAGTGACAATCTTTTATACCATTAAAATGTGCAGTTAACTAGCATATTTAACAATCTGATAGTTTTTATTCCTGAACTGTCACTTCGAGGGCAATCCTTCCCTTCCGCTCCCAGTCATATCATAGTCGGTATAAAAAGTCCAAATCAGGATACATCAGAGCATTTGGGGTTTATTCTGTACCTCGCTCATCTAGTTGATTCTGACAGTATAGACCTGATATTGTCACATACCTGTTGCACTGAGTTGAGCATACACATCTGGAAACAATTCAATCTTCCTTGTTCATGCACTTAAGTCTTCAGATTTTATTTAGTCATGTGATATATTAGGGCTACAGATATGTTTTCTCAGTTTTAATTGACTCATCTTTTCTACAGAAATAAAAAAGAAGCCATGATGTTCAATGCTAACAAAGGAGATGTGGTTGTTAGACTGATACACCAAGACTCTGTGGCCACTGTTCATGAAGAAGCTGTAACTAATGACTGCTTCCTTGTGATCTTTAGGTAATGAATGTTTAGAAACTATATTCTTGCTTCTCCAGAAAAAGAAGTTTTGACCAATTTTAAAAAATACGTTGGTGGCCCATGAGGTCTTCAAGAGCATCTTTTCTAAATTCTTCTGGAATTTCTGAAAATCACACTGGCATCCTTCCAACAACTTTAGGTGCCTAATTCTTCCTAAAAGTCTGGGCTTTTACCCCTAACTTTTTCATCCAGTTGTGTTCTGGATTTTTCATCCAGCTGGAGATTTCAGCTCTCTCATGCCTCCATTGAACCCTCCAGATTCTGATACCTGCATCCTATCCTGCCCGGCAGCTGCTCCAAGAGCAAATTCTGTATTACTCTCTTACTTTTGGAAGGATCAGCAGGGATCTGCCTTCACTTTACACTGAAATTTGACCCTAAATTATTCTTGAGAGAACATGTTTTCTTTTCAAATAGTCTTACAGATTTTAAAACAATTGCTGTTACAAAGTGCCTGTAGTGGTGTAATAGAAACCTCCCTCTTGCTATGAACAGCTCTGCTGTTCCTTGCAGGGCAACGGCTGTTAAGCGAGTAGAACTTTTAGTGTTAGCATCTTGGTCTACTCTCACACTCTTCAGGGCTGCTGCAAGGACTGTATTTGCACCCGCTTCATTAATCATCTGGGCTATTATCTCATGGCATTAAAATGTATTCCAGTCATTAATACTACTGAGATAATACTCTGGAATGTGAAGACCACAAGCATATGGCCAAGTTACTTTCAGTTCATCTTGGAGGTGAGTGGTTTCATTTCTGTTTCCATTTCTTAAATGAAGGAGAATTGTTTATTTAGATTTGAATAATTTCTGAAAGGATCATGCAAATGGAAATCTCAAACTATTGATATTGTCATTCCATATTCTATTTCTATAATCTCTTCTGCTTTACCATGGTACATTGTTTAATTTCTTACTGTCTCACATAAAGGTCTGCAACAAGGTTGCAATGAAAAACAGTGTGCCATGTGGTTAAAAAAATTAATACCAGATGACCTGAGTGCTGTGAAATACATCATGTGACAAAGGAAATGGGCTTAAGTAGTGAATAAGTATATTCATAATTGTGAAAATACAAGAAATGGGAATCAAATTTCCTGTGAATTTTGTGGAATTTTAAGGGGACTTAAATTAAGTTCCAAATGTTATGTTTGTTCTTTATCACTGAAATGTACCCTAATCCTAAAAATCTCCATTCTGGAAACCAAGGTATGACTTTCAGTGCTGAATGCAAGCTTCTGCTGCTATCTCAGTAGATTATCAGTAAACTGAATACTAATATCAAAGGTCTATAATTGAATATACATTTTGGATCTTGTTGTAATGTGAGATTTAAACATACATTTGATGGCATTAAAATCAAACAATGGCTTATTCTAAAAAATGTCCTGTGCAGCTTGGCTCAGGAAAAGATACCTGGAAACATTCCTTCTGAACACAGATGTTATGGTAAGACAGTAGAAAAAAGTTTTGCTAAGTTCTACTTTCTCTGTAAGCCAGATTACATTAGGCTTTATACATAATGATCAGCACCCTGTATTTCACCTACAAAGTTAAATGATCACCAGTGCAAAGATTTGTGTACCTGGCCTTTGTGTACTCAGCAAAAAGGTGGCAAAATACAGACAGACCATTCAAGCAACTTCACAAGATAGTCCTAGTGAAATAACCACAGACACAAGTGTTAACTGCAGAACATTCTACTCTTGTGTTACAAATGCTTTTTTTTTTTTTTTAATTTAACCTTAAATATGTAGGTGTTTCTCCTGAACTTCTTTGTTTACCCCTTTGTAGGGGAGAGAGCTGCCTTCAACTGGAACTTGGCTACAAAGATCAATAACCAGTAATTGGCTTTTACTACAAACAAGGCAAAAAATACAACTGTTATTTGAGACATTGTGGTTATACAGAATTGTTGCAGGCACGTTCAACATATACAGATATTTGATGTTTAAACATTGCCTTTCTTTAAGTTTAGGGAAGGTAGCTGACAAGACAACAAGAAAAGCACAATGTTGCCTTTGAAAACATGACTGAAACCTTCAACAGGTGATTCAGCCAAAAAAACCACACAAAATGTACTACTTTCTGTAATTTGGGGGCCGGGTTCAGAACTAACACAGCGAGCACAATGCTGAGCATTGCTGGAATCATCCAGTTAAAAACAAGTTGAACATAAAGAGTTAGCCAAAAGACTCATCCTTGCAACACCTTGATGTGCAGACTTTTTAAGACCATGCCTCAGCCAAACTATAGCAAAAAACGTGGTGTTTGTTTGTGGTGGGTTTTTTTTAAATTAATAAATAATTATGAGAGCTAAGAACTCCAAAAGTGAACTTCCAATTCCCACTGGTTTCAGTGAGGCCAGGATTTCAGCTTCGTGTTGCAACTGAATACATATATCTCTGTGCTGGGAAACTGGAGATGACCGCCACAGGATTATTCAAAACATTCATAAACCAAGCCACTTCAAACATTAAAACACAACAGAGACAACTCTTTAGGCAGAATAATTACTAGTCATAAATTGTGAGTGGTTTGGGTTTTTTTGTCTTGGAGATGTCATATGCAGGAATCTTAGTGCTGGAGTGTTTACAGTGTGAACCTGTCAAATCAGAATGTTATGCTGTTAGAATGGAAAAAGTAGAGATTGAAATTGAGCTGATAAAGGATACAGAACTCTTTGTATTTACACACAAGGGGTTTGCCTCTCTTCTGGATTCTCTAACACTCAGTTTTCATGTACTAAATACAAATTTACTCATAAAATAACTTTGGGGGGTTGGGGATGGTTATGGATATTTTTTTTACATTTCTGTAAAACCTAATTAAACAAGATATTTACTTAGATGATTAATTACACAAAGCAGGCAAGGCTTTTTTTAAATATATTTTTACTAGACTCTGTTAACTTATGACCTTTTGAAAAAAGTATGTGAAGAAACAGTCAGGTCATTGCATCATTCCGTGCCAAAGTAAAGAGTACAGGATTCTTGAGGAATTCTACTGCTTGGCCTGTGTGAGATTAGGTAAGAGTTTGTCTCTCGCAGTAACTGCATCATCCACAAAGTTTTATGTATAGAAAAAATTGTATGTTTATGCTCCATAACACTAACTGCTAAATACTTTTAATTAGAATGATTGTTCAGTCAACCATCTTAATTTCTTTTATTTTCTTGAATCACAATAGTTTTTAGCATAAAGGTCATTCTCTTAAAATCCATCAGATACTTGTGGAAATCTCTAAATGAAGTTAAAATATGAAAATAAGCAACTCTTTACAGTATACTGTATGTCTGAGTGGAAACTATAAGTCTGGTTAAGGTCAGCTTTACTTATTAGTTTCAAAGGTACTGTGGGACCCAAACTGTGAGCTAAGGCCTCGTTTTCCAGAAATGGAGGGAGACAAAAGAAGTTGCTTTCTGTGGATAAAACTCTCTAACAGTAATAAAGACCTCAGTGGAGCAGAAAGATGCAACTCGTTCTTCCCTGTGCCTGTTGGACTGAGTTGGTTTTTCCTAGCATTTGTGAGGTCTGTGAGAAATGTTTGGATAAGATCTTTTGGTGCTGTTCCCAGAACATGGTTCAGTGATATCAAAGAATCCTGATGTTTTGCCAGGGAACTTTTTGTCATTGGGAATTCGGAGGCTGGGTTTGTAAAGGATTGGATGAACTGCAATACAAAGGAAACTCCTGAGCAACCTATTCTGGCAGACCATCTTCTGTCAAAGGGAAGGGACCTGTACCAGCAGACTCCACCCAAAAAGAGAATGAGTGAAGGAGAGACAGGTGACAACTTTTAACTTCTGTAGCACTGCAGAGCTGAAGCTGAAACATCAGTTGTCCAGGCCATGGATTTGCACTGAAATATGAATTGCTGGAGGTCATTGTTAAAGGAGGTCACTGTAACCTTCCTTAAAGCCAGAGTGTCCTTTTCTTGAAGCAGGGAGATTAAGGAGATGAAGACCAGACCAATGTCCAATCATTATATTCCTTCAACTGCAAGAATTAGTGACCCTAGCTGTCTGAAAAGTGGAAGGAGGGGTTATGAGTGTACTGACTTAAATACTGTTAAATACCTTACCATCTATCTGCACATCAGTCTAAATCAGTGGTTCCCAATCTTTTTTTCCGCTTGTGACCCCTAAGTTTTGTTCACTGACAGGACAGTCCTGAGTGAGTGGAAGGTAGGCGTACTGACAATTGTCCTCACTATTTCCATTCACCTCTTTAAGTCTAGAGTTGGAGACAGCATGTTTTGATTTCCAAGTAAATGCAAGGAATTTATTGTACCATTCCTGTTCACAGTAGTTACTTCAGGTGCAGTCTGTCACCACCTGCTTACAATATACTAAAGATGAGAAAGAAGCCTTAAATTTGTAGTGATCACCTATTAGGTATATTGTGCATCTTTTGTGCTTAGTGAAGATGAAAATGTGAGAATTCTAGTGTATCAAGTTTATATAGCCTCAGCTCACAAAATATTATTCTGCTTACTAATGCATATGTTACGTAAGAATTGTTAGAAATCTGAGAAGCTATTTTGTCCAACTCTGTATTTGGTTTCTCTCCATAGTTTCCATTATGATCTGGTATGAGGAAGGTCTCAAATAGGTTTGTTTGTGGTGGTCATGACCATAGTTAAGTCCACCTTTTGATTTCTTAATTTACACTGATGATTAAATTTCTAATCAGGAAAACTATAATTTTTCTTCCTAAAGATCAAGTTTTAAATATTAATAAGAATTTTACAGTTTCATTGTATTGTAACCTGAATTTCATTCTTCTTTTTTTTTCCTCCTCACAACTTTGCAACGTTCATTAATAATCTTTGGTATTTATTGTCACTTGCATATATGAAGTATCAGCGGGGGGCTGTGTTAGGCTTTACTGTGAACAATTTCCCATCTGGCATACTGCACACAGTCTCAGCCCTGTGTTCATTTGAGATGACTTGCTTTGATTTTCCTCAGTCATCACTGCATTGGGTCAACAGACAGACCAGCTGGAGAAGTTGTGACAAGTGCATATGTGTACATATATGACAATTCATATAACCATATGAGGGGACTTATGCCTAAAGATCCATTCAATTTTATGTTTCATTGACCACCACCAATGCCACTTAACTACTTACATAAATAAACATGCAAAGATTGAGAGAAGAGTACATATTTTTAATTAGATACAGATGAGATAAACAGAGAAGTGCTGACATAAATCTGTAGAAAAGTTCTTGAGCTTGTGACTTGTGACATGATCTGCTGCTCCTTAGGTCACACATGCACTGTTTCTCTGAGTTGTTTGCAAGCCTTGTGCCAACTCTGTCTTCTTGAAACCAGCACATCTATCCTCTTCCTATACATAACTGCCGTGACCTACAATGGATGCTATCTGGTGCTTCCCAGGCACACTGAAGAAGAGAAAGTTGACTGTATTAGTCATGGAACTTAGAAACTGGAATGCAACTTACTTTTTGTAAGTTTAAAGGCAGTTTTCATGTTGAAAACAATTTCTACATGTGGTATTTATAAAAATAACCAAAAGTTTGGATGGTGAATATTTGCAAGAAACTACTCAGAAATGATCAGCACAGCAAAGATTACTTACTGAATCTGTTCTATAGATGCTAAAAATTCAAGTACTCATTTTGCCAGTCCCTTACACCAAAAATTAACACCAAAGAAAATAATGTGAAGTATTATTCCATGTTTCTTGAATAGGTAGAAACCAAAGCATAGTGTCCACATTTGCTGCTTAAGATACCTGAACATCTATCAAATTTTCTATGTGTGTGAAAAATAGAATTATTTTGTTATTAATTCATTAATTACATGCAGCAAGTAGAAAGCAGAGCTGAAAATCCTTTTAGGAGGTCATTTATGTCAATGGTACTGAAATTTATTATTATTGGGCCTGTCCTTCTACTGTAATAGGATAGGCCCTTCATATATACAAACATCCGTATTTTCAGTCCAGCAAATAGGTGTTACTTCTGTGCAACACCTAGAACCTTGTCCGTGGGTAGTTGTGTTCTGTAGCCACTGCCTGAATTGACAGGTAGCATTAGAAGCTTCCTCTGCCTGATCCAAGTCTTGATGCCCCTGGGAAATTGCACCATTCCTCACATCCTATGCCTTTTAATGTTCTTCAGTTGTGGATCTGGATTTCACTAGGAAGAGAAAGTCAACCTTCCCCATGCGCTTTGTGCCACTGAGGTAGCATGAACTTAACACAGTTCAGCTCATTCTCACTGGGGGAGTGCAATGAATGTGCAACAAGTGCCTGCCCCAGTGGCCACTGCTGCTTAAAACGTGCCCCTAGGCAGAGCAAATCTGATGGCTCTGCACCCCTCCTGTCCTGAGAGCAAATACAACGTTCTTCAAATGATTTTCAGAGAGAACGTTTAGGGGAATAAGTAGGAAGGAGAAATAAAAGATTAAATTCTCCTGGAGCTTGGCCCTCCAAGGGTATGTCAGTGTCTTCCCACAACTCAAGAATTCCTGATCCAACCCATTTCCCTTGCCCAAAGGCAGGATCAGTTACAATTAAACTGATACCAACGTGATTGTATAGCCTGTTTCATAGCATCTTTATCACTGGAGATCTTTACTTTCCAAAATAATATATTCCAGTGCTTCACTGTCCCTATGGTTGGACAACTCATTTTTTTTGTTTTACTTTTTCTCTAGTGTCTTATTTAAACTTCCAGTGCTCCATCCAAAGGACATTAGTTATTGTCCTTTTCATTTACACAGATGTCCTTTTGCTTTTGGAAGCAAACTTTCACATTACTGGGGATTAGTGACTTCAGTCCTCTTCTTTCTAGGCTCTGTTCTATCATTAGAAGTCATTATCTTCTACACCTCTTCTCTATGTTGTTGCTTATTTGAACTTTTTCCACCTTTAAGAGTGGTTTCCCAAGCTGAATAGCATATAATTACTCAAAAAATCTTAAAACAGAATTCCTATTTATTCATTTCACAAGATTTGGCTGGGTTTTTTTCTCAATAGTGCAAAATTAGTGACGTGTTGATCTTACTCTTTTCAAATCCTAGGGGTTTTAATCATTGATTATTGTATGATATTAAATAATCATTAAAGGTACTATTCCTTAAGACTAATATCAAATTAATATTAGATGTGTTTATCTGACAGGCACTTAAAATTACTATTTTTCTCAATTTTAGGTTTAAAAATTATTGGAAAATGAGCCAGATTTATAGTTCTAACAATTACATATGATGGCAGAAGAATTGGGTTTGGAATCTTGATGGAAAAATGAGTGAACTCCTGAATATGTTCCTCTTTTGTTGTTACATGAATGGTACATGCCACAATCATCAAGTCCTTCTACCAAATCTCTTGCTCAGTAAGGAAAAATGTGGAAGCTGGCTAATGCTGATAAGGTAACTTCATGAAACGCAAAGAATAAGTTAATAGATTTTGTGCTTCTGCTGATAAGTCAAGGATTTATAATGTTTGTAAAAATTACTTCGAGTTATCTTTTTAAACAAAATGACTCTCACATCACTTTCTTCCACTCATTCGCATCTTTTCACTGTGGTAAAACTGTGGTTGGTCACCTGGTTGCCAGATTTGTGCTACTTTAAGGAATGACAAATATATTAGTTTCTGCTTATGTGTTCTGGAAATAAGCAGGAATGTTGGGCACTTGCTAATAGAATGGCATGATTTGTTTGAAATTAGGCTTTGTCATGTGTCATCTTTAGTAAACAACGCTCTCTTTAAATGGGACTCAGGTTTTAAGTATGACTATTTGTGAATATGCCCCCCCTTTTCCCAGCTGAAGTACATGATGATCATTCCACTCTGGAGTAAAAAAATCTAATCACAGGGAGACCGTGGGCTGAAGAAGGTACAAGCATAAAACAAAGGGATCTAGTGAAAAATAAGACTTAGAAGAAATTTAGTATTTTTAAGGCATGAACAGTAGTAATGAGAGACAACTGAGAGAAGTTATGTGTGCCATTTATTTAGAGCTATTGGAAATCCAGGGAGCCATTTCATGATCTTTCCAAGCCTAACAGCTCATGTGGTGATCTCTAATGGGTTTTATTTAAGATTTAAAAAGAGAACTGCTTGAAATGATACACTGAAATAAAACTATGAAAAAGCTATCATACAGTCTTTTTTAATGGAGTTGTTTATATCAGCAGCACCTTCAACTGAAACACATAACACTCCATTAACTGCCTACACAATTCAAGAGCATAGCAGAAATAGCAATACCAGAATTATTGCTTAAGTTATTCCCATGTTATGTGGAGTGATCCAGATACCTAATGGTATCTATCAGTATGTTTTAGAGCCTTGCGTTAGATGACTTCAACTCTGATATCTTACCTAGCTGCTTTTGGTTGATGCAATTAAGCCTTCAGTAGGAACTTGGCCATTTTGCTGAAAACACAAGCAGTATCTTAGAGGAATAAGCTTGCTGCCCTCTCATGACTCAGTATTCTCATGTCTGGCGTTGGTTCAGGAGCTTGTACCCAGCACCTCTCCTCAATTTTGCTATTCAAGGCAAAAGTAAACAGTTTCAACATCATTATGTGCTCATGGGTTTTAATTTTTTTTTTTTAATAGAGCCAATCTTTAAACAGAGACAGAACTTGCTATGTGCAGATTCCATATTTTGCCAAGGCCACAATTTAAACCTCAGTTCTATGAGTTATCCAGGCTGTTGAATAGGAGATGAAGCACCTGATAAAGAGCATATCTGCACAAAACCTTTGGAGAAACGGGCAGAGTGGAAAGGCACAAGCTGTTACGAAAGAATATCCGTGAAAAAAATATCAGGGAAAATAAAGTGTTTGAAAGAACAGTCAGCCTAAGTAACTTAGCTTCAGCTATAAAGAATTGAATGGAAGTATGCTATTTTTATATTCATCAGTTAATTCCATTTAAAAGCTGTGCCTAATTTAGTAAGAAGGAAAACTAGGACTATAATCTGGTCACATTTTATGTATCTTTATATGCAGATTTACATTGGCCATAAAGCTCAACAAGGAGCCTCATCAAATGATCTGTTGATCTGGCAAGCAGATAACATGACCTTAACTTATTAACAACTTTTTCCTACTGGGTTTTTATGAATAAATTTTTGTCTAGAAGCAAAAGCTATTCCAAAATAGGAGATATAGTTTTTTTTTTTAATCCTTCATTCAGCAACAGAAGAGGGGCAGGAGTGTTTTTTGGTTACTGTCAGAATATTCCTCCTCTGCAGAATCGGCATGATTTGAATTAGTAAAAGAAGTTTTAAATTTCTTTTCAGTTAATTTAATTCTTATCGGTTTTAAGAGCCTTTTAACAGTTACTGAAGCTGCAGTTCAGTTACTCTGGAGCACTCCAAAAAGTCATGCCTTTCAAATCTGTGGATGCTTTCTTCTCTTCTGTTGTACCCCATACCAGCAAGTATGGATGAAAAGTTATTAAATACAAGACAGAGAGGTGTGAGCAAAAAAAATTTTATTAAATATGAGACTTATGTCTGACCTGTTTCCCCCAAACCAATTTTGTCTCCGTGGCAACAGCCACAAGCATGTGACAAAACATTAGGGATTTCTCTAAAGAAAAATTTAAATACTTAAAATGTCACTTATCAAGAAAGCATCATCTTTTATCCTTAAACAGGTTTCAAAAGTGCAAAGCATGTTTACAGGAAGACAAGCCTTGTGGCTGTAAAGCTTCATCAGCTTTACAAGTGCACTAAGTACCCTCCCCACAGCAAGCAGGGCCAAATGTTGCACAGGTATAAGAACAGACAGAGACCCTGTTAACTTACCTTGTCTGCAAGTGCTTTGGGAACAGGGAAGTGTGTCTTCTGAAGCCGAGTTTAGAGTAGCTCTGGTATGATAATCACAAATTTTACTGTATGTTCTTTACATAAAGTCATCCAGGAGCACCCTTTCCACCTACTACAAATATCTTAATAGTGTCAGAGGGGACAGAGTCAAAATTATTCTTACCTTTTATTGCTAAATAAAATGTAGTCATAATGTAGATGAATTTGCCATGCTGATGTATATTATCATTAGATTGCAGAGCACTGCACTGAAAATCATAGCCAAAATACATATCCTTATTTAGAAAATACTCAGAGGTCTGTTTATGTATGACTTCAACTATTTCAATATTTCCAAGTTTTATGAAATTAATATGAAGAGTTCTTTACCGATGCAGAAATTCTGTGAACCAACTGATACTCAGAAATACAAATCATTTACTACTTTTTAAACTTCTTTAAAGCTCTCCCAAAAGCCATGTAATATTGAGATTATCTTGTATCCCATGTCCTGGGTCTACTGGTTAACTTACACAGCTCACTGGGTTCAACTGACAATTGTTTGTTCTTTCAATATTATGCCTTTGGGGAAAAAACACGTTTAGTTTTTTTCTTATAGACTTTACTATTTCTATTTGAGTAAGCTTTTGTTATCTGTTCACAGGATAAAAGCTTGGGATCAATTTGAACACCAGCATACAATTATTCCAGGTTATGAAGCACATTATACTATACTGTGATCATCAAACTCCAGCTGCTGGAGGAAAGGATAAAAGCAGTCCTACTTGCAGGTCTATAAAACTGACTATTATACTGGTACTGCTTCTATTTTTCAGCTTTCTCCAGTAAGAGAAGGCATGTTAGTATTAAACATTTAAAGCACATTATACCTAAGTAGGCAATAACGTAGGAATGTAATGGGCTGCAATTCTAGTACAGTTTTTATATTATCTTGGTTTTGAGAAATGATGAGTACTTTCTCCTTTTAAATAGAATATTGAGGGCTTTAACTTTGCTATCTGATGAGGTCAAAAGGAGCCTTGGAATAATTCTGTGCCTGCCCAGCAGCAGCGGACAGACACTAGGGAGCATGCAGCACCCCCCCCCACCCCGCCTTGTCCCTGCACTGGGGAGCAGGATTGATGATCCTGGTTACCAATCCTTCCCTAACTCAGCCATCAGGCTATCCAGGCCATTTAAATGACTCCAATAAAGTATTCTTCAGACAATTAAAGCATTCTTCAAGGCCTGAAAAGCACATAGTCCAGACAGGATAAGGTCAAAAATAGTCAAAGACCAAGAAAACAGAACTAAGTAAATAATAGTACCAGATAAACTTCATGCAAATAGCAGAAAATTGGGAGGTTTTGTGGTTGCTTATCACAGGTCCCTTTACTCTAGACTTTTAATGTCCATTTATATTAATTTCCAAATGATAACCTGTGCATTGTTAACCTCAAACAGCAAGAAAGCAATATACAAGCACAAAAGGGACTCATAGCTTCTCTGGCACAACTACGGATGCTGGGACACCTGTGGGCACATGAATTGCACAACTTCCCTGCATTCTCTCCCCTCTACAAACACTACCCCC
>VYXB01002327.1:1567197-1603569 GCA_013397135.1 Pachyramphus minor | reverse complement strand
GCCGGAGCGAAACCCCCGCTCGGCGCCCCCGCCCCTGCCCGCCACGCGCATGCGCGAGGCCCTGCCCTTATAAGGCGCGGCCGGCGGCGCTGCCAGGGGTTCACATTCTCCCGCCTTCCCCTCGCGCGCGCTCCCATTGGCTCGGCCCGCCGTGAGGGGCGGGAGAGCGCGCGGGGCGGGGCTGCCCTTAAAGGCGCGGGGCTCTCCGCTGCTTCCGCGCACAGGAGGAACCGCGACTTGAACGGAGAATGTCGCCGCGCCCGCGGGCGGGAGTTTGGACTGTCCTTGCCCCGAAAAAAAGCTGTCCGACTTAGCTTTACAGAAAAGCGGTGACGGTTTGTGACAAACTGTGACTTAGGGAAGCTGAGTCGCATTTCATCCTGTCGAGGAATCACTTCGAGCGGGTTTTTTTGCAGACCAGCAAATCTCTAAAATTTGACAGAATATCCTGTCTTTTCCAAGGCTGTTGAAGAATTTGTATCAAATGTTTGCCACAACAATTATAATAGGAAACAATGGTAGAAATATACTTTCTCGCTATATACTTTATAGCTACATAATTTTTCCTACTGGAAAAATGATATAAAGTGGATAGAACTACTAAAAAGTTGCAATTTCACTGCCACTTCTCTTTCAGACATTTTTCAGATCTTTATTGCATGAATAATAACTGGGAAGCATCAGGCAAAAAAAAATCATTCTTGTGGACTCTTGAAACACTGTGAGAAGTCCTGTATGTTTTGCAGTATGTTGTATTTATATTTAAGGAACCTGAAAAAAAAAACGGGAAAAAATGCATCTGGCAAACTTAAAAAAAAAAAAAAAAAAAGGGCATCAGAGATGACTGAATTCAAGGATAAGAAAATCCAAATCCCAAAGCCCCTTCTGTCTTACATTGCTACCTTTGGTAAGTGGCCAGCACTAAAAAAGTACCTGTACTAGTCCTATAGATAATATTTCAGGATGGCATGATCTAGAGTAGTGGTCAAACAGTTGGAGAGGTTGCTCAGAGAGCTTGTATAGTCTCCTTTCTTGGATATTTTTTAGAGCCTAGCTGGCTGAGGCCTGACATGACCTGATCTGGCTGTGAAGCTGGCTCTGCTTTGATGGCCTCCAGAGAATCCTTCCAGGCTCCTTTCTTCCTGTGATTCTGTCACTGTGTGATCTGTGCCAGATGGCTCCATGGCTAGTCCTACAGCAATATTAGCAGACATGATAGCAGTCTGCAAGTGTTATTTTCTGACAGTTCACAGAATTTTCTTCCCAGTTCACAGAAATATTTAAACACATTCCTAACATCCAACTCATGCAGCTGCTAAGAAGGTATTCTATATGGCAGTGATTTTCATATATCTATGTCTAAGTTGTTGAGTAATTGTAGCTGCAGACAGACAGCTTTGCCCAAGCCAGTAATGTGTTGGCAAGTTCATAAAAAAGAATGAAAACAAAGTTGTAGGCAGTACTTTCGAAATACTCTTTATTACGCTGATGTCACTCTGGCCAAAAAAACAGGAAGTCTGTAATTCTGTGTGTTCATGTTCTTAAGAGGTCACTCTCATCTTAAAATCTGTAGCACCTGTAAAACCATATGCTTTGTTTTCCGGTGCTTTGTTACAGCTTAGGTTAATGAAGCTATGCCTCAGATCATTTTATGCTACTTGTCTCATTTTTGCACAAATAGATTTCGAAAGTGACAATAACCTAGTTACCTTCACTTCCATCAGCAGTAACCCACTGAAACTTTATTGTGTAGCATTCATTGCTGTCACTTCTGAGTAACTGAAGTAACTCAGTAACTGAACATTGAATTCTTTGATATAATATTAACAGATGACACTTACAGGCAAAAACCACTACCTGTGCACCAGTGTAAAAGGATCTGAATTAGTATAAGTGATACAATGTTCCTGAGAAAGATGTAGGCTGTTTTGCGGGGTTGTGTTTCTGCTTATAGTATGTTTGAATGGCTCTATCATTCTGTATCATTCATGAGGAAATAAAGCTGAGAAATAGGAGATTTCCCTTACAGAGCAGCAAAAATAAAGCAAAAATGTTCATTCAAAATTAACATGTTATTTAAAATTAAACATTAATTATAATTAAACATTAATTTAAAAGCAACCTTTTGCCATAACGGGTTTTTTTTCTCTGACTGTTGGCAAAGAAATAGCCAAGACAGTATTTTTAGAATAATTCATAACATTTGTAACAGGTAGTTTCTGTGCTAAAAACTTGCTGTTTTTCACTATGGGGGAAGCAGTACTTAAGGTACAACAGAGAACACCTAGTGATTCCTGAATTTAAGTATTGTTGCTGCTTTCAAACACTGAAATAAAGATTTACATTTTGAGTAGCCTTAAGAATGCAGTAGCAACGTTAGACCAGATGTCCCTAGGAAAAGGAAGCCTTAGCTTGCTGCCTGTTTGAAACCTCAGGGGGAAGGGAACCAAGGAGTAACAGGCTGAATCCTCTGCATTTCCCATGTCTCAAAATGGCTAGGAGCAATCATGGGAGAATTTTCATGTATTTGACTCAAGTTTGCAGGTTGATACCTCTATGACCCACCTATGTCTCCTCTCACTGACTGTGTGTGAGAATAATGTAATGTAAGAGGAGACAAGGTAGGGCAGAAGTCTGCTGTTTGTAGAGATGGAGAGGCCGAGTGACCCTACATGTCCACCAACACTGTGCTAAGTGGACAATTGTCATCTTGAGGTTGACATACATGATGATATCAGGGATGTGATATTGGGGTGTATTGAATAAGACCCATCTCAATGATTGTTATTCCAAGAGTAAATAATACACAGAAGTCCTATATTCAATTTATTTAGATTTATTTATATGTGTTTAAACTAACCCAAGTTTTCATGGAGAATAGATCCCAACAGAAGCCCCAGTCAGAGTATCCCCCTTCTTTTTGTGAAAGATTATTTCATTATATTGTAGATTTTACTATGACAAAATATTTCCAGGGATTTAATCCAAATCTTATTTTCCCCATTTGCAGTTTTCCATCTCACCTTTCACAATCCTGATTTTACATCCTCAGATCACAGCTGATTCCTGTCCTATTTCACCTAATAATACACAAGTTGGTTAGTTGTTTTTTCTTTTTTTTCTTTTTTTTTGGCTTTTCATTAATAGTCCAGGAAGTGTTTCAGCCTGTGGGGAGGGAAAAAAAAAAAAGAAAAAAAAAGAAAGAAAAGTAGAATTATTGATGAAGACAAATCCATACGGGACTGTAAGTGTGAAAGACCTATTTAGCATTTAGTAAAAATGTTTAGGTGATGATAACAGGGTGCTTCTTTTAAGCAAAAGAACTGATTTTTGATGATATGTATTTCTTGGCAGAAATGCTTCTCTGGCTTCCGTGGGATGAAGAGGATAAAGAATTACCCAAGATACCAAGAAAATAAACCTAAAGAAAAGAAAGAACAAGTACAAATGAGATGGGCTCTTTACAGAGTCAGCTGAAGGAAGCTATAGGCTATAGCTGACCTTTGTATAGATGATACTCCAGGAAGAGGCTATCCTTGCCAGAGCTACAGAGGTAGTAGTGTGTTCGTCCAGGTAAGCTGTTCTCAAAAGCTCCTCTAACATCAGGCCATCCAAAACAGATAATGCCCTGTAATGCCAGACATCATTGCTTTTGGTTTTCCTTAAATATTAGGCTTGATTTATCTGGTGCAATAAAAATCATATGAACACAACCATTATTAATTTTTTCATTCATTCGCATAAGTGCAGAACTCCTACAAATAAGACATGGGCTAACATCAGATCATTTCAGTATGATGATAAACTAAAGAGTGCATTTTCTAAAAACACTGGCATGTGCTTGTTTCCCTGTTAGCTTCATCGTCAGCTGTACCAAAGAGCTTTCTAGTACCAATTAAAAAACATCCCACACTGATAAGGAGATAGATGTTCTTCCTCATCTAAATGCAAACAACTCTTCAAAAACTGGAGAAGTTCCTGTTTTCTGCCAATGTGCTCTAAGAGAAAATCTCTTCCTGAGACTGAATTACTAATCAATTGACTTGTATTAATGTGGGGAAATGACAGCTACAATATCCTGCTCAACTTTTTTCTTTAAAGGGATGAGTTCTGCTTATCTCACCAGGAACAGACTGAAGAATGGAATAAAGTGCAAACTAAATTTACTCTGTGTGTTGTTTTGTAATAACTATTTATCTGTTTTTTACAGTTCTTTCCATTCAGTTTCCATACTTCAATGCCATGGCTGTATCCAAAATATTTTGAGAAGTTGATAGGCCCAAGGCAGGACATGTTAAGTAATTCACTTTTATACGACATCATTGCTTCCATCAGAGCATACTGACCTATTGTTACTTTGTTTTGAGCAGAACCATAGAGCTCCTTTGTGAGAGTATAAGCTGTTTGTAATGCCCTCTGGAAATTATCAGGGGCTGGGCAGCACCAGCTTCTCACAGGTCCTATGGGGTATGTTTGGCTGGCATAGGAACTGCAGCTCCTTAGAGGAGGGGGACTCTGCTGACCAGCTGAGGAGCAGCATCTGGTCACTGTGATGATAGGGATACATAGATCATTTCCTGTCATTTACAACATGGATCTGTCCACTTGTGTCTCAGATAATACTTCCCTGTCTTCCTCTGCAGGAAACTGCTTTCAGACAGTGACTCTTCTTCCTCACCCCTTGTTTTAAAGCATGAATGATCAGTGGATTTTCTTTCCAGCTCCAGATCCAATTACCATGCCAAAAAACTCAGGAAGTGTGCAGATGACTTTTAGGGAAGCCAAATGAGGAATGGTAACAAGGTAATCTTATGCAAATATGTAGTAACTGTTTTTCTTGTCTTAACTCAGCCCGAAGCTTGATCCTCTTCCATTCAAGTAAATGGAAGAATCCATATGACTTTAATGGAAAAGAACTGAGCCCCTTTTGCCCAAAGTAAACAAAGGATTTTTTGTGTGCTCTTACCTGAGCTACACACTAACATGCACGCTGCATTTCCATGGTTCTGCTGCTCAGCACAGGTCATGTGAAAACACATTCTTATTTCTTCCCCTTGTGAGGAACAAACACACATAATCACACCTTTTAATCAAGATTATGAAATGAGGGCAGGCAGTGTACCTGCAGAAAGTTTTAGTAGTTGATGGTTTAAGACATTCATAATACTCTCCCATATGTGGATGTTAATTTTTCTTTCCAGATCAGGAAATGAAGGTGGGAGTCACCCAGCTAAATATGTTGAATATGAGAGACTATTAATATAAATAGATCTTGCTCTAAAAATGTCTCCATTGACTGTAAGGGAAGCCCAGGTCTGCTGTCACAGATGCCAGTGAAATGAATTCCACTTTGTATGCAAAAACGGAGTAATTACATGCCTATAGGTACCATTTATGAATTTCAGAGTTCCTCTGAAAACCTGAAGAGAGTTTTGGTGCACATCATTAAAACTCCGCAACAAACAGGAGGAAGCCTCATTTCATTTCCCTCATACTATGAAGTTTTTTTCCTTTTGGTATTTGCTTATTCAAACCTCATACAAATAATTAATCTCTAATGCAACTGAAAAGTCACTGCAAATAGCACCAGAGAGTATTTCATGTCTTCAAAATAACTCTGTAGCACCTAAGTCACCCACATTATTCAGAGTGCTGCCGCTATGCAAACTTTTCAGCGCCACCACTTACTCCAAGTTACCAGAAAGCAGTACTACTAGGATATGACCATTGCACACTTTTTTCCCCAGGAACTGACAAAGTTCACATTTGCTTAATTATTCAGTTGTAATGGTGAGAAAAATTAATGGTTAAACAATATTAATAGATCCTTAGCCTCTCAAACATCCTTTTCCTCAAAATAATAAAGAGAAATGTGGCATTTATTCGAAAATAAAGAAGAATTTGGAGTGGAAGGCAAATATAGGCAGCATCTGACTGAATATAGTTTGTCTCTTAAACTGCAGCTAAAATCACAGAATCACAGAATGGGTGAGGTTGGAAGAGACCACAGTAGGTCACCTGGGTCCGACCTCTCTGCTCAGGCAGGGTCCTCTAGAGCACATTACTTAGGATTGTGTTCAGACAGCTTTTGAAAATCCCCAGATTTGCCTCTCTGGGCAATCTGTTCCAGTGCACAATCACGCACACAGTAATGAGGTTCTTCCTTATATTCACATGGAACTTCCTGTGCATCAGTTTCTGCCCACTGCCTCTCATCCTATTGCTTGGCACCACAAAGAACTTGGCTCCATCCTCTTGACACCCTCCCTTTGGATACTTGTAGACTTATTGACAAGGTCCCCAGTCGGAGGATTTGGAAAATCAGGGAAACATTGGTTAGATCAGTTTTCTTACTAGTGACAAACTATCTTTTGCCCAATGTGACTAATCTCTGACACTCATATTTAAAAGAAGTCCTTTTGCAGCCCACTTGGCCCTAACAATTAATGTTACTTGACTAGCAATGACAATTCAAACTTCAAAGGGCTGTAGGCTCAGATGTCAGAGCTGAACGATGCTTTTTTAGTTGCAGAAATGTTACTGCAGGAGGAAAATACTTAGCTGGTAACCACTGGAACTCAATCTTATATTGCCTTAGGAACAGGCAGTTGTGCTCAGAAATTATCATGCACAACTTTCAAAATTAGCCTGCAACATATTTGAAACTGTTACCAAGTATCAACATAAAACCTATTTTCCTAAATGCCCATCTGTGAGTGTCTGTTAATTAATCTAAAAACTGATACTTCCTCAGAGCAGATTTAATGACAGCATTTTCTTAAAGACACTTAAACTAGCTAATGGAAATACCTTTGCTGTGGCAGTGTCAACTAACAGAACCATCTAGAAGGCACACTAATACAAGTTAATTGCTGTTACCTGGACACAGAGTGTGGCATATTATATTGTTTTTATTTGATCTGCACTTTGCAACTTAAAAAAATGGGGGACTTACCTGCCCAGTGAAAGAAAGAGACAGCATCAAAACTCTTTCAATGTATGCTTCTTCACCTCAGTCTCTGGGCCACTAGACCATGTCAGCTTAGTGTCATCTGTAGGAAAGAGAATTTTAATGTTTGATGTATTCTCTCCTGCTAACAAATCTGACGACTAACATTTACCATAAGCTACAAGTGTAGTTGTTCGCACACACAGAACCAGCCCAAATATTTAAGGTGCTATAGTGAACCTTAGAAAAACAAGCACATATCAGTCACTGCACAAGCTTCAGCTTGCCTACACAAGCTTCACTGTGGTCTTCAGCCGGTACAGCAGGTGCTACCTTCACTACAGACAGATGACAACTCATGAAACATTAGCTTCATAGAGACTTAGATATATCCTTTTTAACAGATGAAACTAGGACACTGAGATATCATTCCAGCTTCTCAACCCAAAAAAACCAAGACTTCATAGAGTCGTGCCCTAGTTTAGTTGTTTCTTTGGGCATGGGTTCTTCAACAGCATTTTAATTTGAAATCTCTCTTTTCCCATGTACATATAGGTGATCACATGGAGAATAATGGGAGAAGAGAAAGACACTCAAGTAGTTCAAGTGGCCAAGACAGCAACCAAAGTAACAGCTCAAGCCAGGTGCTTTCTCAGCCCCTTGTGCACCCTTTGCTGGCTCTTGAGTGAGGCAGTCAGAGCTGCCATCGCTATTTCTGCAGAGGTACTCGCTGCTCTGCACACTGGTCTCCTCTGCCTCGTGCAGGGTCTGACACGGCTGTTGGCTGGAAAGAGGTCACTGAGAGGATATTGCTGGAAGAGGAACAACAGGTGTTGGAAACCAGTAGGGTTTGCAAACTGTACTGTGCCTACATATAGGCCACATGCCTGAGGCTCAACCAAAAAGAAAAACACTGCTAGTTTAGCAGACCTGGGCTCACCACAGGAGCTCCATAAATACCAAGACAGCATGGACCAGAAGGAAACATTGGCTCTGGGCTGATTGGGAGCTTTTTACATAAGGCAGTAAAGATGATTTAGGTAAGGTAGTAAATCATCTATTAGGGGTATGAAGTGCCCAAACTTGATGTCATTTTGGGGATCTCTGCCAGTGCTCTTCTATCATGTTTCATACCCAGGCGTGACTGTGGGGCCGTAGAGGGCTTTATTCCACAGAGTTGAGCATGGTGGTGTGCTTTTTGTTTGACATACTAGAGGCAAGAACAGTGCTGCCTATGAAATTAATTCAGTTTATTGGGAGGGCAGCAGCATCTTGTGTAGTACCTGGGAGTGTAAGCATGAGAACCTGCTTAGAGTAGGCAGGCAACACTGGCGGCATGCACTGGCTTTCTCTGAGGAGGTCCAGGTGAGCAAGGGAACTGCACAGCACAGCGTGAGTGGCTGCTGTGCTGGAGCAGCATGGTTTGTAATAAGTACTCTGCCACTGTTTGTGCCGTGGTGCAAGTGCCTGTGGCAGGGTACTCCCATCTGGCCTCTCACTACATCCTGCAGCAGGGAAGGAAGGAAAAGCCTTTTCAGGCAGGGGTAAGAGCTCCAACCGGTGAGTGCCTCCCAGTCTGAGTGTGGACATCAGGAGGAATTTCTTCACAGAAAGGGTTGTCAAGAATTGGAATGGGCTGCCCAGGGAGGTGATGGAGTCACTGTCTCTGGACGTGTTTAAGGAAAGACTGGATGTGACACTTAGTGCCATAGAGGTGTTTAGTCAAAGGTTGGGCTCGATGATCTCAGGTCTTTTCCAGCCTAATTGACTCTGTGATTCTGTGATTCTAGCAGATTTCAGCAGCAGGGGGCTGCGGGACCGCGTGTCCTGCCCGCCGCTGCCGGGAAGCAGACGTGTGCTCAAGCGTGCTTTGCTCTCCCTGCACAGGGCTGTGCTGCGCCGCAGGGTACCACGCAGCCGTGGGAGCTGTCCCGGGGGGTCGGCCCGGCAAAAGGGGATGACCTGAGAGTGAGCCCCGTTCTGTTGGCGCGCGTGCCGCGCACTACCTGCGTGTCTGTGGCCGTGACGAGAGCCCGCCCCGCGCTCACCCGCTCGGCCCGGGGGCGTCTCGGCGGGGGTTGTCGTGGGGCGGGGCGGGCGGGGGCGCGGCAGCGCCCGGCACTCTCTGCCGGCGGTCCGGGGACTTTCCCCTAGGCGGGCTCGGGGCCCGTGAGGAACGCGCGTCCTCCGTGCGTGGCCTAGCGAGCAGGTCTTCAGAACATCCCAGCATCCTCCGCCTCCTACGACCGACTTATAAAGGCCGGCAGCTGGCTCACCCTAGAGGGCAGGGCGAGGAGTCCGTAATGCTTTCTTTGTCTGCGCGCTACTCTCCGCAGGCACGCACAGCAGACAGACAGCTCAGCCACCCGCAGGAGGGGCGCCACGACCCCGGGCGGCCGCGAAACCTTCCCCAGGCATGGCCGGAGCGGCGCCGGGACCACGTTATGCAAATAGCGCCCCGAGGCCCCGCCCCGAGGCGGGCACGCGCTCTGGCCCCGCCTTGTGGGCGCCGCTGGGACCGCCCCGCGCCACTCCTGCGCCCCCCGGGCGGACACTGGGAACTGCGGGCGACAGCCCCCGAACCGGTGCGTGCCTTGGAGCCTGCGAACAGCAACCAGCGGGGCGGCTGTCCGCAAGGACCCAGCGGTAGTACTTTGATGTTCTACCATACTCCAGAAGAAACGGGAGTCACTTCTGATGGCTGCGATTTCCTGTACTTCTGCAGACAAAACAGGCTCATTTTTTCTTTCGGTTGGTTGGTTTCCTTTGCTCCCCTGAGGCGACTCTGCACACCTACAGTGTTAGTGCAGTTGTTTTCGCCGGTCCTTGTCAGCAGGGTCTGACAGTTAAAGACCAGCATCCCCGCCCCTAGAGACCAGGACAGTACCTGGAGGGGAAATTGAAAGGTTAGAACTGCCAGGCCTCCACAAACACTGTTTGCCACAGCTAGTTCTTTGAAATTCGTTTTCTTCCTTTGGGTGTAATGAAATGTTAATAAATTCTCATTCAAATACTCGAATAATGCTTATTCATTTGTATGTTCGAATGTGTGTTTTGAGTTGCTTTCCACGCAAAACATGAAATAAAAGTAACACACTTCAATTTTCAGTTTCTATTAAGAGTAGCTACAGACTCGTTCTTTAATGATTCACAACCAAACATCAAAGAGGAGTAACAATCAGAATTTTTTAAAAAGCAAGCCTAAGTCAGGTCTTTAAAAAAAAGGCATCTAGCACCTCAGCCTTTTAACACAGTTGCCCTAACAGCCCCTTGACGTCAGCGAATACTGTGAGCTTCGCTTTCCAGACAAGAAACACGGGTTTTCACACTGCAACACATGCTGCAATTCTGAACCAGAGATCTGGAGATGCCCAATCCAACAGCAGCAAAAGCTGTACTGCAGAGGGCACAGGATGCAACTCCCGCTCCGCAAACCCCATCATTCTGTATCTGTACCTGAAAAGGGTGGGAAATAGATCTCATACTTCCCATCATTAATACCACAGCTCCTAAGCACAGCATGAAGCTTGCGCTGCGCGTTAAGCATGCACCAGCTGTCGTGCACATTTAGCGCATTCCGTTCTGAACATTGCAACATCAGTTGTGGTCCAGGAATGCCAAGGGGGAACTCCTGAGAAACCTAACCAGGGTAAAGAGTGACCGAGGACACAGAAGCACAGGGGTCAGGTGGAGGAAGTTCTCAACCAGCCACTGGGAAGCATGACTGCCTTGCAGCTTATGGCGCCATGGACTGGACAGCCACTGCTGTTTAAAATCATGTAGGGTACAACACGGCTGTAGTTCAGTCCCAAAAATCACAAAAGAACTTGAAGTGGACATATGTATTGCTGGGATCCCAGAACTTCCTATTCAGTCCTGTAGTACTTGATCAATGGATCTGTCAGTGAAACATAAGGTCGCCACTAAATGATGCTAACTACTGTAATCAGACAAGATTAATTCAAAATAGCACTGAAGACATTATGTTTTTACAATTACATGTCATTATCTGATATACCAAAACATGCAGTTTGTGCAGGTATTTCAGTAACATTGAAAATAAAAGGTAATCTACTTTCTCTGCTTCAAATCATTCTGTACAGGGTGTAAAAATGTAGCAAAGGAAGGGCTCAATCAGCACGAATGCTTTACAATACACTCACTGTCTCCAGCAGACAGCAGTATCTTCATTTTGCTTATCTTGGTGTTACAAAAGTAGAAATTGTTATTCTATAGGTCCACTCTATCAGTTTTACAGTATTTCAGCTACACATCTAAAGCAACCAACTCATCCTTGTGGGATTACACCTTGAAGCTGAAGTAAAGCTTTTTTGAAGGTGTTGCAAAGTTATTGAAATGGCTGGAATATTTAGAAGCCAAAACCAAAGTACTATAAAAGCTTATCCCAGAGGTTTTATTGTTTGAGTAGCAGTCAAAATATACTTAGTATAGAAATCCATGTTTATTAAAAAAACCCAACCCAGAACTGTAAATGAAACTTCAAATATAAATTAAATCTGCTTAGTTTTGGTGGCTGGAATAGCTGTGATTTGACTAATTGCTAAATTGCCAGTGTGACACTGTGGCTCTAACCTGCTAGAATAATACTAAATGGGATCAGAGTGTCACTTATATTGCAAGTGTTATGAAGACACCCCATAAAAATAGTCAACCAACTTCTTTCTCTCCTAGTATGATCAACAGTGAACATTATAAGCAACAAGCCTGAAACAGATGATCCAACTTTTTGACTGAAATTTTTAAACAACCTTCAATCATTCAAGTATTATGGTCCCTATGTACACACTTCTATGTGGCTAGAAAAGACACGGTAGACAATTGAGCACACTGTCATCAAATTGTAAGAATTACAAAAACATCAGGTTTTAAACAGCAAATTGTACCTTAATAGTTTAATTAAAAATAGAAGAGTTAGGTAGACTATTTTGCAAATATAACAGCACACTAGTGTGCTGTATATTAAGGCAATACCTTTAAATGCACACTTGTCATCTCTAACAAGTTTTATACAATTGCTACTGAGTGAAAGAACTATCATTGTCTTGCAAAACTGAGAAAGAAATACAAAATATCTGGAAGCCTACATTTTCAAAGTACAAAATTAACCTTCAGTCCTTGTGTTGAAATACTATACACAGTAAAAACAGTGATTCTCCCCTACAAGATCTCACGAGGATTTCTTAAAGCTGGAGGCAAATTTGAAGGCTTTGACTCTTCATCCAGAAGCACCAAATCTTCAATTTCACTACCTTTGTATTTTCTTTTACATATCTTCACAATAACTTTCTTCTTGAGGAATAATTTCAAAGCTTCTCTTGAAGCCACTGCTTTGGCATTTTCCATACTTTTACCACAGCCAGTACCCAAGTAGACAGACTTGCACCTCAGTTCACAAACTATATTTTCTAGAGAGCTTTTATTTTGAGGCAGGTCTGCAAGTTCCTTCAGGGGAACAAAAGCAACATCTAATGTAGCTTTTACAGACTGAATAGATGAGTTTAGAAGTTCTGCATGATTTACATTAGGACTGAAGCCTCCAACAGCAACCAGTTTCCAGGCTACAGCTTTGTAGAGTCTGTTAAAAAAAGGCTGTCTTTCCTTTGCATCTTCACTGGTTAATGGTTTGCACAAAGCCTTAGCAGGGCTTTCACCTGCCTGTGAGCCACTCTTGGAAGCCAGCAGGGAAGCACCTGCCTGAGCTCCAGCCCGGGAAGAGGGACCTTGCTGAGCTCCACTCCGGGCAGCCAGCAGCGAGGCAGCCACCTGAGCGCTGCTCTTGGAAGCGAGCAGTGAGGATCCCGGCTGTGCACCGCTCCGAGCAGCCAGCAACGAGGCGGCCACCTCAGCACTGCTCTTGGAAGCCAGAAGCGAGGAGCCCACCTTAGCAGGGCCCTTGGGGGCCAGCAGCAGCGAGGTGCCCACCTGAGTGCTGCTCTTGGGGGCCAGAAGCAGTGAGCTGCCCACCTGAGCAGCACTCTTGGACACTGATGCTGGGGTACTCACTTGGTTTTTGGAAGACAGCAGTGCAGCATTTGTCTGGGGGGTGCTCTTGGTGGTTGGTGGCACCGCTGCCACCTGTGGGGTGCTCTTGGTGGTCAGTGGCATGGCTGCTGCCACCACCACCGCTGGTGGGGTGCTCTTGGAAGCTGGTGGCACTGTTGCTGCCACCACTGCTGCCTGTGGGGTACTCTTAGAAGTAGGTGGCACTGCTGCTGCCACCACTGCTACCTGTGGGGTGCTCTTGGTGGTTGGTGGCACTGCTGCTGCCACTGCTGCAGCCTGTGGGGTGCCCTTGGCAGTCAGTGGTACTGCTGCTGCCTGTGGGATGCTCTTGGAGGTTGATGCCACTGCCACCACTGCTGCCTGTGGGGTGCTCTTGGCAGCTGGTGCCACTGCTGCTGCCGCTGCCTCTGGTTGCAGGGTGCTTTTGGCAGCCAGTGGCGCTACACTTACTGTAGCTTTCTTTTCAGGTGATGGCACATTTTCACACTTGCTTTCTTCAGATGGGCTTGAGCAAGGCTTCTTTCCTGGCTCTTTTTCAGATGAAGATGGCTTTTGCTCAGCAGTATTTTCAGCATTAGCATGTTTCCCTTCTGTTTCTATATCAGATGCTACGACCATTCCTTGATCTGAGCTGCAAGTTGACTGGGAACTTTCTGGATCTTTGCTAGTACCTTTTTCCTGCTTTTTTGGCAATGTGCTCTCTGTTTCCTTCAGGGCTTCTGCCTTGATTGTTTTCACATCCTTTCCAGCATCCTTAGAGTCTTTGCTTTTCTCAACAGCTTGCCTCTTGGAGGGCTGCTCTAGCCCTTCTGCAAAACAAGTAAAATATGTTATCCTCTTTGATTTCTGAACTATGAAATATTCACGTAGAGAGAAATCATCTAAAACATTCTAGCAATAATCTCTGCAAATTTAAAAGATATATATTAGGAATACACCTTGAACTGTAATTTCAAGTATTAACATACTATTTCAGAATATTTTAGTACTTTTTTGACAAAAACCTGAAAATACTCAGGTGCAAGATTTCAGATGTTGGTTTGGGACCCACAGGCAACTTTGTACTTCTATTCTTGAAGTCCAAACCAAAAGTGACTAGCATACATTAGATGGACCATCTGACCTAAAAAAAAAAAGAAGTGTATTTTGTCTACTAATATCATAAAAGTTTCTTTAAGAAACTCAGTTTCTCACACAGTGTCTGACTGGCAGCAAAGGCAAAGCAACAAGAATGCATTTAAGCTGGAGTACAGCAGTCCACTGCAATGCACAAGTAATCAGCTTAAAAGCGCACCAGTTGTAGATCAAAAGGACAGCTCTACAGTACCAAAGCAGTATGTGTGTATTACATCCATTTTAGAGATACTATATTAGGGAGAAAATAGCACAGAGAGAGGAAACGAAAACCAGGAGTTTTTAAAGTAAATTATTTTGACTACTTTCTAAGCCCGAGGCAAACCGAGAACATTTAGATACAAGCATTTTCTAGACTCCTATGTATTGTCACAGCTATGATCTGCTAACCATTGCTACTTGATATGCCTCTTTTCTTCACCTTGGCAACCAGTTCGTCTCTCGTGGTGCGGACAGGCGCGCCGGTCACTTGGATGCCTTCGGCCATTTCCAGCGCCTTCTCCATGACCTGCGGCGGGTACCTGGAGGGGCGACAAGGGGAAAGGAGGGAAGAGGCGTCATCAGGCGGCCGCGCCGCGCCGTCTCCGCCGCCCCGGCGGGTCCCGCTGAACTCACCGGCATCCCAGGAAGACATGGTTGGCCCACACCATGGAGAGGGACACCAGGCGCGGCAGCTGAGCGCTGCCCGCTGCCGGCGGCTCCCCCACGTTGCGCAGCAGGAACTCCCGGCGGTACCGCCAGTGGTGCTCGGGCTCGCAGGCCCCGCGCAGCGTCTCCGCCCAAGCCACCTCCTCCGCCGTCCGCCCCAGGGGCTCGGCCGCGGCCGCCTTCCCCGCCATCGCCGCCGCCGCGGAAACACCCACCCCGCTTCTTCCGGAGGGCGCGGCCTGAGCTCACATCCGCCAGCGCCGGCGGGCGGGGCGGGCACGGCGGGCTCAGCCTTTGGGGCGGGACAGAGCCGCCTGTGTCCCGGCCTGTGCTCGGGTGCCGGGGGAAAGAAAGTGGTGTGGGCACGGTTACACGCCCTGTATTCTGCCTGGGGAAAGCGTGAATACAATTTCTGCTTTACGGCTTGATTTTTCTAGGCTTGCTGAGGTCGGAGTTCATGGGAATCAACTGGTGTTTTTACCTCAGAATAACATTCAGTTAGGTTAGAAAAGACCTCTGAAATAATCGAGTCCAGCTTGTGACCGAACAGCACCTTGTCACCTAGATCATGGCACTAAGTGCCTCGTCCGGTTTTTAAACACCTCCAGGGACAGTGACTCCACCACCCCGGGCAGCCCATTCCAGTGTCTTAATCACCCTTTCTGTGAAGAAGCTCCTCCCAAAGCAGCTTGAGGCTTTTTCCTCTCTCATCCTGTCTGTGGTTGCCTGGGAGAAGAGGTCGATTTCCACCTGTCTACAACCTCCTTTCAGGTAGTTCCAGAGAGCGATAAGGTCTCCCCTGAGCCTCCTCCAGGCTGAACAACCCCAGCTCCCTTAGCTGCTCCTCATAAGACTTATTTTCTAGACCCATCACAGGCTTTATTGCCATTCCCTGGAGACACTCCAACACCTCAATGTCCTTCCTGAATTGAGGGGTGCAAAACTGGACACAATATTCAAGATGTGGCCTCACCAGCACCGCATACAGGGGGCTGATTACTGCTGTAGTCCCGTCGGCCACACTATTTCTGATACATGCGATTGGATGCCATTGGCCTTCTTGGCCCCCTGGGCACACTGCTGGCTCATGTTTGAGTCATGTTTCAGCTGTCAACCAGCACCCCAAGGTCCTTTTTTGCTGGTGAAAGGAAAAGGAACCCTAAGTTCCTTTTCTCCCTTCCTCCTCGTAGTTGTTCACAAAATTGGATTTCATACCTGGAGTGCCAAAAATTGCACAATTGAGAGGCAGAGAGTTGATTATTTGTTTCAGAGTTGCGCAAGCTTGGGTGCTTGGTGGTATTCCACAAATCAAGCACACCTGTCCATGCTTTCTGTGCCATTATTTATGCACAGAAGTTCAGAGTTAGTAACTTTCCAAACACAGCCCCTCTATTATGATTAGTTAGTAATTTCCATGCAAGTTATTAACCCCATGCTTCAATGCATGCTTAGTGGAAGGGGCTTTACCTGGGCAGGAATCTTTTTGACCTGTAGGCATGATTTTTAGTATTATGATATAGTGGGGTTCTGCAGGAATTCATCTTATAGATTCTCTTTAACATTTTCATAAGTGACTTGGATGCACGACTGGAAGGGATACTAAGCAAGTTTGCAGAGGACACAAAACTGGGAGGAGCTGTTGACTCCCTCAAAGGCAGGGAGGCCCTGCGGAGAGACCTCGACAAAGTAGATGGGCAATCACCAACAATATGACATTCAACAAGGGTAAGTGCTGGATTCTGCACCTGAGATGGGGCAACCCTGGATGTATGGACAGATGAAAGAATTGCTGTAAAGCAGTGCCACAGAAAAGGACCTGGTCACTGGCAAGTGGAATGAGTCAGAAGTGCCCTGGCAGCCAGGAGGGCCAACTGTGTCCTGGAGACATNAGGCCCTGCGGAGAGACCTCGACAAAGTAGATGGGCAATCACCAACAATATGACATTCAACAAGGGTAAGTGGTGGATTCTGCACCTGAGATGGGGCAACCCTGGATGTATGGACAGACTAAAGAATTGCTGTAAAGCAGTGCCACAGAAAAGGACCTGGTCACTGGCAAGTGGAATGAGAGCGAAGTGCCCTGGCAGCCAGGAGGGCCAACTGTGTCCTGGAGACATCAGGCAAACATTGCCAGTCAGTCGAGGGAGGGGATTGTCCTGCTCTGCTCTGCTCTGGGGCAGCCTCACCTTGAATATTGTGTTCAGTTTTAGGCACCACAACAAAAGAAAGATATTAAGCTCTTAGAGAGCGTCCAGAGGAGGGCAACAAAGATGGTGAAGGGCCTTGAGGAGAAGCTGTATGAGGAGTGGCTGAGGTTACTTGGTGTGTTCAGCCTGGAGAACAGAAGATTGAGGGGAGGCCTCATTGCAGTTACAACTTCCTCGTGAGGGGAAGAGGAGGGGCAGGCACTGATCTCTGGCCTCTGGTGACCAGTGACAGGACCTGAGGGAATGTCTTGAAGTTATGGTAGTGGAGTTTTAGTTTAGGTTGGGTATTAGAAAAAGGTTCTTCACCCAGAGGGTGATTGGGCACTGAACAGGCTCCCCAGGGAAGTGGCCACAGCACCAAGCCTGACAGAGCTCAGGAAGCATTTGGATGATACTCTCAGTGTGACTCAGTGTGACTCTTGGGGATGGTCCTGTGCAGGGCTGAGAGTTGGACTCGATGATGCTTGTGGGTCCTTTCTAACTCGGCATATTCTGTGATTCTGTGACAGTTCACCTATAGGGTATATGAACCTTGTGTATTTTGACAAGTTAACAATGTATAGATATACGTTGAGATCTTGATTTATTATATCCTCTAAGCTTCTTAGTTGCGGGTTGTCCTTGACAAAGGGATGCTAGCTGCTGCCTGTCGCACAGATTAGGTCTCCTTACTTGCTGATTAGGCTTGCTCAAAGACCATCCTGACTTAAATAATTTTGACATGTTCCACATTTTGCAGCATTGGCGTGTGACAGGAAGGTAGTGGCAAGGACATGGGTTGTTGTAGCATTTTAGAGGAAGCATTAAATGAGGACTGCTGCCTACAAAAGGTTCATCTAATTGCTCTTGCAGCTCTACAGGCTGCCTTTATTTTGCTAAAGATTACCCCAGAATTGAATTCAAAACCGTTTGAAGAACTCCATGTAAAAAAGTAATAAGAACACTGTGAAAATATCACAAGCTTTGGTTTGCCAAGATGGTGCATGCTGAATCAGTGCAACAGAGGAATGAATTTTGATTTCTAAAGGGCTGTCCCCAGAGAGCTGTATTGATTTTTTCCTCTGAATTAAAAGTCTAGGTTTGCTTAAGTTTTCAGTTTTTAACACCTACATGTCATCATGAAGTGAACTACAAGATAGATTGCATTTAAGGAAAGAGTGTTTCTCCTTAAGTGACTTAAATGCCTTATTTTGTGGAAATTGTTGTGTAGTGGCTTAAACTAGAATACCTCTGTAGAGCAAAAACTAAGTGACTGAGGAAACTATAAGGAAACTAAGTCAGAAAAATATAGTCCAATGCATTTTGCTCTTTATCCATTGTTAGAGTGGAAGGAAGTACATTTCCTTCACTTTCCTGTTTAGCCCACACAGTGTTATGTTGTGCGTTGGCAAGAATAATTCAGTGACAGAGAGTAAGCAAACAGTGATGAGTGGGATGGAGCTGTTTTATATTTGCATATAGGGGAAGAAAAGGGCAAAAAGTTTGTACCCTCTCTAGTGTGTGTGTCTTGGAGCAATGGGTTTGTTAAGAAACAATTTCAGAAGGTTTAGAAACAGCACTGTGATACCCATATTTGTTTCCAGGCATTAGTTGTATCAGTGTGGTTATCTGGTAATATAGGCTCAAATATATGAAGGACCCGATTTGTCACATTAGGGTTTTCATTAGGTGAGGTAGGCCTGTCTCCTAGACCTCTGAGTCTGTGATACCACAGTTCTTGACTTCATGGTCCATACCGACCCTAGAATGGAAGGGTGAATGGAATCCCTGCAAACATAGGTTTGAGTGTGGACTTCAGCCAAGATTGTCTGTGCTGCCAGGCTGTTTGTTCACACTCTTCAATGAACCAGTTTACTTTTAATGAAGCTGGCTGGGACGTGGTCCAGGCTTGAGCTCTGACCCTCAGAGACAGCAGGAATTCAGCAAGGCCTGCTCTACGTTATATGCTCTTAATACCAGAGCAGGAATTCAACAGACAATTAATTTGCAGCAGGATTGTCTGTACTCTTGCAGAAGTAGCAGAGCAAATAGCACAGGTGAGAATGTCCTGTCCTCCTCCACAAACATCTGAGTTACCAAGTGAAGTGACTAAGGACCAATTCATGTTGACCTACTCATATACCAGTCAAGAGTGGGAGCTGGGGAGGGTTAGGAGGGTGATATGGTCATTCATACACACAGAGGGATCCCCAGAAGTCATATGCTGGTGTTGCTGGGTTAATGACAGCCAAATATCAGAGGTAAGACTTAACACCTCAGAGCTTTGTGTCTGCTCCTGGTCACCCCACATGCATAAGATTATATGGTCTCATCTGTGAGTCCCAGGCTCCTACAAAAACATTGTTCTAGGGGATGTTGGAGACTTGGCACAGCTACAGAGTTTAGTACATTATCTGGTCCTAGACTGGCTCAAGGACTGATAAAACCAACTTTTTCTTGCTCAGTTTTAGAGGACAAATGAAATGAGAGCTGTTCTACCTCTTTGCCCACTGACCATATGTGTGAACATTAACAGAGGTGACAGCTAGAGAAAAGTCAGAGAACAGTCCTGAACACATCTGGAGCAGCTCACAATTGTTTTTGTTGTAGTGAACAACTTCTATGGTCAGTTTTATGTTTTAATTTTCGCTTTTTAAATTTTCTCTGATTCTCCTGCTGTATTAATGTATTGGTGTTGTTGGTACAAAGATGACTTAAAAAAAAATGAAACCTTTTGTCTTCCTCTCTACCTGTTTTTCCAGTCGTAGTCTTTCTACTTTAATATTGTGTGCTTGAATCATACTGGAAACAGGATAAATCCTAGCCCTGGACTATGGGATGTCATGCACAATCAAACATAGGTGTACACCCGCAGTGCTCTCTGAGTAGTAGAGAAATAATATGTCTTAGGTTGATTAAACAAGTGTGTGTATTAGAAAAGAGAGAAAAACACTGCTGTTAATTAAAAAAAAAAAAAAAAAGAAACAAGTAGTGTTTTCATTCTCACCAGGAAAGGCAATTTTGAAGTTAAACACCTTGCTGATCATGATATGGCTGTGCATTTAATTTTCAACACTGGAAGAAAAGAGATGGTTTTGTACCCACCAGGGGAACAAAAGGGAAGTAACTTCTAAATGTCACACCAACAGTAGTGTTGTTAGAGTAATTTGGATGTTAATAATACCTACTTTTGGCAAGATATAACTAAAATCTCGAGGTGGATCATACCAGTGTCTATAATCTCAGTATTGTACCTGCACTTCCTGTATAATAAGTTTATCTCTGCCTTTATGAACCATTGAATTATTATTTCTTCAAAGTCAAGTCCCACTGAAACACAGAGGGCAGTAGCTCCCATTGAGTTCAATTATATTTTGTGCAGTTAAGGTTAATATATAGTGACATTCTTTAATCAGCTTAATATGAGAAGCGTGCCCTTAACATCACAGCAATGCAAAGAGAGCTCAGAGTTATTGCCACAGAAAGCCAATAACAGTGGGATCTTACTGGCCTGGCACAATAAATCCCCTGAGCACCATCTGTAGGTTGGTCCCTGCTATAAGTTATAAATAAACACTGGAGAGCTCTGGCTTAAGTTCATTAGAAATGCATCTCGAAGAAGGATGGGGAAGAGACGTTTATCTTGTTACCCAAGATAATGTTATGCGTTCTGCTGGAGCAGATCACTTAAGGTCTCCTATCCAGACAAGGGACAGCAATGCCAGGGAGACATGCCTCCTTGTGCCAAGGTAGCCAGTTGTTACTGTTCAGCAAACTAACCCTTGGAATAAAAGAGATAACTTGCTAGAGGAGCGTTAGTTACTATATAGGCTTGTCAATGGAAGTGAGGTTAGAGTAAATCTGTGGTTTTGTTTCACCAGAGTTATGCAACTGTTGTTATACTACCATAAGCAAAAATTACAAAATCATCCACTCTTCTGAGATTGCTCAGCTGAGGAAAATGCATTGAGTAATTACAGAGTATAAAACAAAAAGTAAAAATGAAGAGGTAAATTGCTAATAATTTTCCTTTACACATACATTTTCTTATTACTAGTTTAAATACTATTTTGCATTTAGTAAAGTGTTATACTTTAAATATATAACAATTCCTAGGATAGGGTTGTTGTCCTTTAAATGAGTTTGTTAAACTTTAACTACAGCTAAAGGTAGCATATCACTTGTAGATTTTGCTTGCTAAATTATGCTTTAGGTAACCACCTGCTGAACATCCATGGTTTGGCAGGAAATTTTCCATACTGAGGATGGAAATGTACTTTACTGCAGCCAAGCATGATCTAAAAAAAAAAAAAGGCTTTGTCAAGAGTAAATTGTTGTGGAAAAATATGTTTGAGGTTCTTAAATGCCTTTATGCTTTAGAGCAAACTTGGAATTTGTCAGGAAAAACTGAATTGGGAGGGGGGTGTATTGTCTTCTGACTACACATATCATAATTTATGAGCCTTGAAGAAATTAATTTTCCATATTCCTGCATTAGCGTGTGTCCCTAACATCCTTGCAAGTATTGCAGTCAGGTGTCCCCCAGTTGTGGGCCCCAAAGAGACCAATGTTTGGCACTATGGACTGGAATGAGTCTGTGGACTGAGAGTGAGGCCATGGTAACCGTGCCCTGTTTGCTCTTCTTCACAGGTGCTTGGGTGTGTCTTATTGGAATGGAGAGGGAACAAGGACCAGACTGAGGGGAAGGAAACATTAAGTGTGGAGGCAGGGGATATGGCAACGCTGAAACTACTGGGCATGGAAACCCTTAACATTAGAGCAATAGGGAGAGGATACTGAGATTAGGTGAGGAAGAAAATTAAATTCTCAAGGAAAAATGAAGGAGAACGAGTTCAAGGCAAGGGAAAAAGTTAATATAGATGAGGAATCTGTAGGGGACTGTACACCAGGAGCCTAGGATTAAGAGACATGAGAGAGGATAGCTAGTGAGGAAACTAGAAGAATGAGAGCACGTTGGTAGAGCAGACAAAATCAAACAGAATCAAGTCTTGACTCTGAGAAAAGGGACAAGCTGTGATGGGAAGTGGAGCATTGACAGAGAAACCACTGGGATTTGAACAGAGACTTGGAGAAAGGAAAGTTAAAACTCAGAAGCACAGAGACATTAGCATTTCAATGGGTTTGTTTTTTTCCACTGCAGTAGACATCTGCTAGGGTAAGTAAGACCAAGAAAATATTCTGACTTTTTAATATAGTAAAAGGTATTTTCTTGTCTTTTCTCTATGCTATAAAGGAAGAAAAGAGGTAGAAATCCATTTGTTTGCAGAAATCCATCTTGCAAGCCACCTATAAAGAGTTTTTAGATAGGAAGCCTTAGGCCTTTAGCAGACAGCTCTATCCTGGAGTTAGAAAAAGCAAGAAAACGGCCTTTGGAATCTTAATGCAAATATTGGCATGAGTTCATTGTAATTTGAGAGGATTCAGGAAAGTACTAAAGGGGAAAGGAGGTTTTATATGAAAAAAGAATCTATTGTGAGGCTATAAGATATCTACATTTTATTTGTAGGTGTGCATATATATGTATACAGGACATATGCATGTCTGCATGCACACATATGCAATGCAATATAGATGTGTATGAATATGTTTTTAAAATACTTGTATTATTTATAATGTAAGCACCTATAAATCTAGATATCCCTGCTCCTTCAGTCAAGCTATTTGTGCCTCAGAGGAGAAGCAGAATTACAACTAATATTTTATTGGCTTGAGTTGTGGACAGTTGCATTACATAAATGGATGCTGTTCAATCTTTATACTGTGCTGTACCAGTATGAATTTTGTATGTCCTATCCTACATATCTTGCAGACACAAATAACTATTTTAGAAATTCTATAAGTAGCTTTCCTGAAACTACAAGCAACAATGTCAGATCTAATTTGAATTATAGCTTTTGGAAATATGGTTCTGTTTTTCATTACTGTTATACCAATATCCCTGACCACCTGCAATTTACCTGGTATGAACAGCACCTCCTGAAAATCTAAAGCTGTTTTGTGTGCTGTTGTATTTTTGTATAAAATCCCTGTGCATAAGAGTGATATTTCACATTAATTCCACTGGGTGGCACTGAAGGAGACAAGATTGCATGGAAATATCTCCAGAAGTTGAGTATAACTCCACAAATCGAGAGTGGCTTACTTTGTCATTCCATTACTGAAATAGACAAATGTGGGCTCATTTTCCATCCTGATGCAACGATTTGTCATCAAAATCAGCTCTTAAACACTCATAGCTGTAGTTCTAGGTTTTGACAGTAGCAAAATTACAGTGGAGGCAGAGTCAAGGCTTCTGAATCTGAATATCCCTTCTTCCCCCGCAAAGGTAAAGGCTAAAAGAAGCGACTTTGGTCCATTCTGGATTCTTACGTGAAGGTTTACAAAGCATCTGAAGAATTTTTGTCCCCTGTCCTCCACAGCAATGCTGTTGATCCTGGCCACTTCTATTGTTATGAGCAAGTGCAAGTGTGTTAGCTTTTAAGCTCATTTGAAAAAAGGTACATAGGAAGGCATTCGGGATTAAAGGCTTCCACCTGTAGAGGAAGTGTGGTATAGTGTTTCAGAGAACCTCCTGACTTGAAACTCCATCTGCAGTCTCCACACAAGGACCCCTGTTTTTTCCCCAGGTAGGGACTTTGCAATCCTGCCTGGAAGACACACAATTACTTTCTGTCAATCAGACCTGTAGGCATTGTGGGAGTCATCTTTGACTCCACTCTTCTTTTGGCCTGTTTATCTTGAAGTATATGAATTTTATTTCCTTTTCTTCTCTAAAGCCTCTTCTTATCTCTGTCCACATCACAGATACGCTTTTTTAGCCTTTTGTTATCGCTCATCCTGCTTATGACAGCTTTTTTCCCTATGCCTGACCTGACATGTCAAAAAGGTCCCTTGAAACACTATTCTTGCACTTATCTCCCTGGCCTATTTCTATGGTTCCTTTTTGTACTTACCTCTTTAGTGTATCTCCATAGATTTCCCTGTCTCTGCAAGCCCTCTAGCCCTCTGAGAGTGCAGTCTGACAATTTTTTTGGCAGCTGTGCTGGCCTAAGTCAGTTTTTGCTCTCAGCCATCCGCGCCTGTCTCTTTGATATGCCCGCTGTTTTGCTGGCACAGTTGTTTTGCTCAGCTGTGTGGTAAACCAGATTAGGAACCCGATTTGGCTGAAAAATAGCATGGGGGAGGAAGGAGAGGAGCCATTTTCAACCAGCTTATTTCTCCAGTGGAGTCTGTCAGGCAGTTGTGTGTGGAGTGGAGACAAGTGGTGAGAGATGCGGGGTTGCAGAGCAGCGATGGCTTATGCCGGTTTATGTAGCACTGTTGGTAGGTGTTAAGCTGCAACCAGATTTTGATGATAGAGCTAAGCCAAGCTAATAGGCAGCTGCTGTCAAAAGGGTATGTTGTGCCTCCTTCCTCACCCTTTGTCATGGGTTGATTCCTGGCCCTTCCTTTGTGCCAACACTGGTGCTTATCTCATCCAAGGGAGTCAGTTGTGGGAGCTAACCCAGTACAGAAGCATTCACTTCTAGTGAAGTCCTAAGGGCTTGCCTGGCTGTTCTGTTGAGAGCTCCTGGAGCCCACCTGCTCAGCAGCAGCTGGGTACTCTGTCAGCTCAGCTGTGTCCTCAGTTGCACCACAGCACTTCACAACTTTGCCTTTTCCTGTCATTCCCTGTCCTCTCTCAGTCTCCATATCTACTCCATCTGCTTTTCTCATAGATGTGTTAATGAGGTCCTTTTGGTCACCCTCAACATATGGAATACCCTTCCTGAAGCAATTGCTGCATTCTTCAAATCTCTCAAGGTTTCCTCTACCATGACCCATATGGTAAACTGCCAGCTGATAATGCCCAGTTTAGTTGCTTATAGGAATTTTGGATTTTGTTACTACAATTAATGTGTCCATGTGTTAACTTGAAACAGGCATACTCTATCAGCTCATTTGAGAAGCTAAAAGGGATTAAACTGTCACAGAATATTTTTTCTATTTTTAAAACCCAAAATTTCCCAAAGCTATGCCCTGAAGGAGATGTACTTCCCTAAGCTCATATATAAACACGAAAGGCTTATTTTCTGTTGCTTCACACCTTGGATCATCGTTCATGCTTGTGCAAATGGACATAACATTGCTACTAAACAGTTTACAGGAACATCTTACAGAATTGTAAATTAGTGCCCCAGAGACCCGAGAGCAGAGAGTCAGCACTTACATGAGCAGCTGAGCATAGAGGCTTAGGGATTTCTTTTCACCTAGCTGTTTTGGGTTCTTTTTAGACACATGTGGAATCTTATCCTAAACATATTTTATCCCAATATCTTGGTATGCTAAGCATTTTTTTCCTATTCGGTTAAATAGAAACTGTATAGAAAAACAGCAGTAAGTGAAACTGTTCATTGCCTTGAAAGCAATAAAATAAAATTATCTGTATTTGCTATTTAAAACAAATCAAGACAAACATGACAGAGGGCACCTTTACACCATGAAACAGAGCACAGGACTTAACATAGCACATGTTCATTGAAGTACTTGTGGAATAGAAGGCAGCAGCTGTAGACTTGCATATGAGTGCTGTTGCACCCAAAGTACTTAACCCTGTGGTAGGTGGTGCTAATTAGGTCGGCAGTGGTGCTAATTAGGTTAGCTACAACAGTGTGGTCATGCAAATACGCAGTGCCCGTGACTCCAGCTCAGACCTGGCTGGAGAATTCTGCACATACTGCTGCATCAAGCCATATGTGTACATCCAGAGAAAGAGAAATCATGTGCCTGTGGCCTCTTGTTCATTACCCCTGTAGGCTTTAGCTGCAGTAACAGATGTATTTGCCACATACAGGTGTCGGATGTGGCTTTGTGCCAGGGATTACCTCCCTCTCTGTTAAAACCGAAGATACTCTTTTAGGTGTGTGTTTCAGGCTCTGAGTTGTTGCTGTGGTACAGTAATAGGCATCCAACATAGCTGCTCCTTAAAACTATTCTGTTTTACTTTTTAATTAAGACCGTAAGTTACTGAGAGGAGTGGGAAAGAAAGGGATGGTAATTTTTTCGGTCACCATAACTTTATAGAAATTGTGAATCTGCTGCAAGGTCATGGAGGCAGACAGCAGTATGGCAAAGAGCTAAGCAGATTCCCCTCCAGTACATTTATCAGGAGACCTGCCTTCCCTCTTCAGTGAGACAAAGCAATGTTTCAGGTTAGAGACATGATCATGACTACAACATAAATTCTGTGTCTGTGTAACTGGATGTGTAGTATATCCCCAAAGCACTGACTGTAGAATTGCTGTCTTTTTAAGTAACCAATTAATATATTTGTAAACATAGCATTCTTTAAAAAATAATTTGAATATTCAAATTGATGTTTGTCAAAAGACTGGTGATCGCTAGTAAGAACAAGGTCAAATGAAGAAGCAAAACAAAAACATTGTTCAAGAGGCAGTGTTCAGAATGACCTTTGGGGTGAAGGGTACTAGAACGTCTTTCTCCTTTTTTATTATTTTTTAAAGGATCTCAAGTGGTCATTCTGGCAAATTCTCTCTGGTATTTCATTTCCATTTGACAGACAGATGAGAGAGAAATTTTATTAGAATGTAGTGAGCCACCAATAACAATTAGAGAAGACTAGGGAAAATGTGGGCCCTCTCTGGAAGGAAATGAAGGACCTGTTTACTCAGGGTGTGGAGAAGGCTGAGATACTCAACAAGTTTTTTGCCGCTGCCTTGACTGGCAAGTGCTCCAGCCACAGCTCCCAAGCTGTAGAAGGGACTGGTAGAGTGAAGAACTGCCCACTGTAGGAGAAGAGCAGGTTCTGAGAACCTGAAGGTGCACGAGTTCATGGGACTTGATAAAATACATCCCCAGGTCCTGAGGGAAGGGGCAGAGAAAGTGGACACTATCCATTGTGTTTGAGAAGTCATGGCACTTTGGTGAAGTTTCCTCTGACTGGAAAAAGGGAAATGTAACCCCCATTTTTAAAAAGGGGAAAAAGGAAGATGTGTGTGGCAGGATCATGAAGCAGATTCTCCTGGAAACCATGCTATGACACCTGAAAAAAAGGAGGTGATTGGTGACAGCCAGCATGACTTCACTAAGGGCACATCGTGCCTGACAAACTTATTGACCTTCTACAATGGGGTTACAGTGTTGATGGATAAGGAAAAAGCAACTGACATTATCTACCTGGACTTGTGCAAAGCATTTGACACTGTCCTGCACACCATCCTGGTTTGTGAATTAGAGAGACATGGATTTGATGGATGGACCACTTGGCAGATAAGGAATTGGCCGGATAGTCACAGTCAAAAGAGTTGCAGTCAATGCCCAATGTCCAAATGGAGGAATGACAAGCGGTGTTCCTCAGGGGTCACTACTGGGACTGGTGCTGTGTAACACCTTTGCAAGTGACATGGACAGTGGGATTGAATGCACCCTCAGCAAGTTTGCCAACAATAAAAAGCTCTGTAGTGTGGTCAACACACTGGAGGGAAAGGGTGCCATCAGAGAGACCTGGACACACTTGAGAGGTGGGTCTGTGCAAACCTTATAAAGTTCAACAAGGCCAAGTGCAAGGTCCTACAGCTGGATTGGGGCAATCCTAAGCGTGAATACAGGTTGGGCAGGGAATGGATTGTGCCCCTCTACTCCATGCTCCTAAGACCCTGCCTGGAACACTGCGTCCAGCTCTCTTGGGTCTCCAGCACAGGAAGGACATTGACCTGTGAGTCCAGAGGAGGGCCATGAAGATGATCAGGGGGCACCTCTCCAATGAAGACAGGCTGAGAGAGTTGGGATTGTTCGACCTGGAGAAGAAAAGGCTTTGAGGAGATCTGATTGTGGCCTTTCACTACTTAGAGAGGACCTGCAAGAGAGCTGGGGAGAGACTTTTCACAGGGACATGTAGTAGGCTTTAAATGGAATGAGGTTAGGTTTAGATTAGATATTGGGAAGAAATTCTTTACTGTGAGGGTGGTGAGGCACTGGCACAGGTTGCCCAGAGCAGCTGTGGATGGCCCATCCTTGGAAGTGCTCAAGGCCAAGTTGAATGGGGCTTTGAGCAACCTGGTCTAGTGGAAGGTGTCCCTGCCCATGGCAGGGTAGGGTCTTCAAGGTCCCTTCCAGCCCAAACAGTGCCATGATCTATGATAGTTGACCCATGGAAAGTCACCAAGCAGCATAATGTACATATGCAACATAATACACTTGGACATGATGGATTAAGATATGACATCTGCAAAATTATTAAAATTATGAGAATAAATAGCTTCTTGATATTGGTATGGGTGTTCCAGTTGTTTTGTAAGTTGTTTAATGTCACAGGGAAAGATCTAGTTCGCTGAAGATTTGAACAATCATTGTAAACTTTATAATGGTATCAACCTATTTTTTTTTTTTTGTCCAAGGTATGGCAGTGATATTGAGCACTCAATAGCAGGAACATAGATTTAAAAAAATTATATTGCTTAGCAAGAGTACATACAGAATAAATAATCAAGAAAACAAAGTTGGGTATTCTTCAGTTTTCTTTAAAATTCTTTTTGATGCTATCTTCAATTAGGTTTTTTTCCCACTGTGTCTCTCAGGAAAATTTATGCATGCACAGCATAAAGGCATGGCATTTAGCAAAAGGCTTTTTAAGAGAGTCACACAAAAGCCAACATTATCCATGAAAGCTATGTAAATATTTATAGGCAGTATATGTTTGATATCTGTTCTTTAAAAAAATTATTTATTTATTTTAAAAATCCATCTGCTGCTAGCAGATGATAAATATTTAAATAAAATTTGTGCCTGGGATACAAGGGCACTATTTCTTCCGGAAGACACATTATAAATTTGATACTGTAGGCTCAACCTCAGTTCCGCAGCTCAAAGAGCATAGCAGGCACTCTGTTGGGGTGCATTCATAGACTTGTATGAAAAAGCTTCCTGTCTGGAAGGTTGCAAACAAGTGATCATTTTGCCTAATCTCCTTCAGGAGTTTTCCTAGAGGCTGGACTGGAATATGACTCCTGGAAAAATACCTGATTTTACCTTAAAGACTCCAAGCAATGGTGACTCTACCACCTTACCAGGTAAGTGGTTCCAATGTATATTTATCCCCCTGCTAAGCAATTACATCATTTCAGTCTTGAATTTGTCTCCAGTTTCCGGTCATTAGATCTTGTTATGTTTCTGTCTGCAAGGCTAAAAATCTTCCCCTACGACCAAGTACTTTTTGCATATGTGTATATCTGTGTACAATGATCCAATCACCATTCTTCTCTGACAGATTTAATAGATTTCTTAAACTTTGTATCCTAGATGTTATTTTTCAACCTCTGGATCATTTTTTCTGCCCTCTGTCTGATTTTTTTTCTGGGGCTTATATATTCTTCCTCAATCATGGGCACTGTTTTTTCTGATGCTCTGTGTAGAGCAAGGTCACATCCTAATAGTTACTTTTTTTCATACAGCTGATAATCAATTATTATATATTACAGCTGACATTTGCTGGATACATTGCATGTATTGATATATTGGTCCCTAGAACTTTTAGGGACACTTGCATTCTAAATATGTGTTTGCATTATCTGATGTGTGCTGTGAATTGAACAAACAGTGTCTGCCAGATCTTCTGTCATACAATGTCCCTTTTTGCTGCTTAGATGATCCATAAATCCTACTAATACATATAAATTATAATTCCCCATTTTCTAAATGAAGAGGGAAAGGTTGTAAAAAGTGAATTTTGTTCTTCCTGTAGGAGAGGTCCTACATTAGGAAGAAAACTATTCTATTTCTGTGCTTGAAGTAGAAGAGGAATAGAGGGAGGAATAGAGGCAAAGTAGCACTGAGAGAGCACAGTACCAGTCTTCTGAGAAAACTCTGAGTGGCTGCTTTCCTGGGCAGCAGGATAGCAGAAATAGCACCGAAGAAGAGCTGAAATTTACCCAAGTTTTACCCAAGAAGAGCTGAAATTTAGCAGAGCTGGCTGGCTTAAGTGTGGCCACATGAAACACTGGTAAGAGAAACATTATCATTAGGTAGCTTGGGGGAGGTTGAAATACGCTTATTAGTATAGCTCATTTAACACAGGTACAAAAACAGTTCTGATTACTGGCGTATAACTTCTAATTCCTGTGGTAGAGGATTATAAAATCACAAAAATGTTGTTTGGGAAGGACGTCTGCAAGTCGTGTAGTCTAGCTCTGTGTTTGACACTGGCTATTGCCAACACTCACTCAGGAAGGAACCTCCTTGGAAAATCTGAAAATTTTGTCTGCGTCTCATCCAACTCCTTATCTACTATCCAAGTTTTCTTGTTCTGCTATCACGCAGGCAAATCTTATTCAGCTCTAACATGAACTCAACACGGGAANGCTTTCCTGGGCAGCAGGATAGCAGAAATAGCACCGAAGAAGAGCTGAAATTTACCCAAGTTTTACCCAAGAAGAGCTGAAATTTAGCAGAGCTGGCTGGCTTAAGTGTGGCCACATGAAACACTGGTAAGAGAAACATTATCATTAGGTAGCTTAGGGGGGGGTGTGAAATACACTTATTGGTATAGCTCGTTTAACACATGTACAAAAATGGTTCTGATTACTGGCTTATAAATTCTAATTCCTATGGTAGAGGATTATAAAATCACAAAAATGTTGTTTGGGAAGGACGTCTGCAAGTCGTGTAGTCTAGCTCTGTGTTTGACACTGGCTATTGCCAACACTCACTCAGGAAGGAACCTCCTTGGAAAATCTGAAAATTTTGTCTGCGTCTCATCCAACTCCTTATCTACTATCCAAGTTTTCTTGTTCTGCTATCATGCAGGCAAATCTTATTCAGCTCTAACATGAACTCAACACGGGAACACTTCCGTCAGAAAAAAAAAAAGATGCTTTTTCTTCTCCAGACTTCTTGAGTTTAATTAATCATTGATCCTGTCTAACACAGGCTGTATGACTATGGATGCTGGCACATGAATGGTACAGGAGCAGGTAGGAGCATTCGAAGGGAACTGCTTATGCACCACAGCTTTGTGATGTAACCACACAACTCTAGCAGTCTGCCAGTGCAAAAAAGCAAGGTCATTCTGCTTCTCTTCCTCCTCCTTGGCCATATATTTCTACTTTTCTAGTGGCCATGGTGAGCTGAACTAGAGGAAACAAACCTCACCATAAAAAATAAGTAGTTACTGAATGGTTTATTGAGTAGCAGTGCCAGTTGGGGCACACTTGTGTGGAACTGCTCCTTTCAGTGGCAGATAGCCATTTGGTTGGCTTTGCTGCAATGAGAAATTTCATCCCTGGAGTACAGTTCCATAGCAGTTTATTCTTATCGAAGTCAGAGCTATCATGGTCTGTCCTGGTATTTTTGCAGCTGAACAGTAGGTTGGTTCAGGGAACTTTGCAGCCAAGAACAGAGCTTGCCAAAAAAAAAAAAAAAATCTGCTCATTTTCCACTGATTTCAGGGAGTTGTTGTGGCTGAAAATGAATCGCTATTTTATACAGTGAGTTTTCTGCTGGACTTGCAACCGGACTTGATGCAGTGTGCTGGTACATGTGGTGAGAAGGGGAAAAGAGAAAGGCTGGGATGTGAATCTCTGTCCTCAGACACAAACAATGAAAATTTCCTGAAGCACATTATTGATGTGACTTTTCCTGTTCACAGTAGGTCTTAACATTATTGTAAGATGTTGAAAGAGGCCTGTAGTGTATGGAGACATGCAGCATCAATGTTCGGTGGATCATTCTGGACTCACTGATTATTGAATGACAGCTTGTGTTTGCAGGGACTGACTCAGTGATTCAGATGGTCTCTTCCAGTCTTATGTTTTTACAGTATCCTTCATAAGAATGCCCTACTGTTAAAACTCTTGAGAACTAGTTTTTCTTTATTGTGATGTAATTTTAGCCTCCTTCTAATTTGTTTCATTTGATACTATTCAATTCTTCACTGCTGTACTATTTAAACAGCAGAGAGAGAGAGAGCACTTTTGCTCTTAACTGTGCTAAAGATTTTCCCCAAATGCAGCCATTAGAGACCAGCTGCAGACAAAAACACAGGCATTTGATTTTTCAGCAATGTTAGATTTTGAGCTCCTGTCTGCAGTAATTAATTAGCATCATTGCTGAGCCGACTCCCTGCGGGACTGCAAGATCATTAGTGCCAAAGCCAGGAAGGGATCATGAACTCCCAAATCCCTGAGAAGGCTACTGCAGCAACTGTTGTCATCTATAGAGCATTTCAAGAACATTTCACATGACACTGGTAGAAAAGATTCACTTTCTTATCTATATGAGGGGTTTGCCCAGATTCAGTTAGGCTGCTGGCTGGGATCGGGCAAATCTACTTCCTGGGCAAGATTTTGTCAAAGGCTATCTAAACCCAAAGGGTTGTTTTCAACTAGTTTGTCTTAATTTTGCTTATATGAAAGAGAACTGTAGAAGACTTGAGAGACATCAGGGTACAAATCAATGATGATGTACAGTACTTGGGCTGCTGTGACAAAAGCTAGCCCAAAACCAAATATCTGTCAGCTAAAAATCAAACTTAAGCCCGCAGAGAAACAAATGAATGTAAACATGTCAAAAAGAAAGTGCTGGCATGAAATTACACGACTTCCTTCATGTGCAGAAAACCAGCAGACACTGAGAGTATTTATAAGTTGCTTTTATGAAATACTTTTTGTAGGCTTGGGATGCAGTGTAATGTGGTTTAATCTCTTCTCTCATCCCCTGTGCTTGTTTCAGAAGAGAACACGAAATTTAATCCAAACAAAGGATTAAGAAATTTCAATAACTGGACTATTGCCATTATCCAAACAATGTGCCAGCTCTTTAAATGCTTGTTCTTGATTGAATTGAAGTCAATGACTACATCAGAGGGAGCAGAATTGGAATGCAGTAAAGAGGAAATGAAAAGTCTAGAAGAACTACACAATTATTTTAGCTATTACGTGCTTCTAGCAATGCATCCCATAAACAAAGCAGCACTGAGAAAGGATCTCTCCTCACTGGAGAATAAGGTTAGGGACAACTTTTGAGAGATGGACAGAGGAAAGAGATGAGATTTAATATAGATAAATGTAAGGTAATACACCTGGGAAGCAATAACAGTCGTCATATATACAAAATCAGGAGCTGCTGTTTAGAAAACAGTAATAGAGAGGAAGGCCTGGGAGCGATGGTTTATAATTAATTACTGCAGACAGAAACTCAAAATCTAACACCAGGGCAAAAATCAAATACTTTCTTATTCTGGGCCAGCACCTGAGGTTTGTTTCTATAGTGAGTGCATGGAGATCATTTATAAAAACAAGAGCGAGCAACAACACAAGCAAAATGTTAAACCTATAGCTACCACGTTACTAATTTTATTTAGAAGCTGGAGCCTTGACCGCTGATACCGTGAGTGCAAGCTTGTGGTTTTCTATTTGCTCGCTACAGTAAAACAATAAAATATCTCCAAGATGCAAGCTTCTGCTTAGTTTGTAGAACGGTATTTTTTCTTTTCTTGTCCTTGTATTTAAATGCAGAACAGTGGCTTAAAAGTGATCAGATATAACCTAGCCAAGACTGAGGAAACAAACTCCCTTTCATAAAGAAAAACATTCCAGCTGAAAACAGTATAGAGAGAATTAAGACAACAACTATTCCGTAACTCAGTAAGAGGGAATCTGTTGGTAAGAAATGAAGGCCAAATGCTTTTATTTAGGTAAGAAGTGTTGCTCAATAAATGCATTTAGCAGATAGTGAACCAAGATATCACAACTATCTGTGTTCCAGCAAAAACCAGATGAAACATTACTATGCTGAGAAGCCAGTGTCATGTGAAAGCCTGCCAGACAACCCAGACGGAGTGCCGTAAAGAACTGTCTGATTGCAGGACCTGATGGCTGTGTATTTAGAAGTTCATAGACTTGTAGATCAGAATGAAACAGAAATTGATTCTAGTCCTAGAAAAGGAAAGGAGGAAAACCGTAACAAGGTACAATATACAGAATATTCAAGATTTACAGGACTATTTCCTCTTACTAGCGCTGTGAGCTAGTATCACAGGGTAATCCTGTCTTTGATTCCTTACAGACCATGCCAGAAAGGTGTCACATCTCCCCACTACAAGGCAGCCTTGAGGTGGCTGCCGTTTCTTCCCAGGATGGATACAGCTTGTGCTCAAACCACCAGGCTGTATGCAAGCACAGAAAGAGTCATTGACTATCCCAAGGGCAACTTTTTCTCCTTGTGGGAAAAAGATGATGGACCATTTCTTAGAACCCTATATGTCAAAAAGCATTTGTTTTGATAAGCGCAAAACTAAGCATTTTTTTAAAGCTGCAAAAAATATGGCAATATAAAATTGAAGTTTCATCATCCATCTGAGAAGGCAGATAAAGCTACGTAATTAGTCAGGGAAGGGTCACTACCTTTCTCCCCACAGCCTCCAGGGGATAAATTCTAGATAAGCTTTTCAGAGACTACAGAGCTTCAACTGTAGAGGGTTTTACTCTGTGAAAGAGGTTTGGAGCACACAATAATTAGCATCTCACAGCAGAATTTTGCTAGCTGTCACAGTATTTGATGCTATCACTGCATGAAAGTCCTCCTGTAGGTCTCCTGAGTCTTCCTAAATGTGTGCTGTAATCTGTCCACATGGAACTTTTTAATAAAATTTTTTGTAAGTGTACAACACTTAAAGGCTTATAGTAAATCCCTTTTCTGTGGCAGAACACCACCTGGACAAAATGAGAAAATAAAGGCTTTTTTCAGGGACAAAGCAGGAACTGCTTTACTTTTTATACTATACCCAGGCCCTTACAATCCCAGGGAATTCAGTATGCTGGGAGAATCGATGGGTAGCCTGCTAATCCAAATCCACATCTTTTTTGTGTCCCCCAATCAGAGCTCAGGAATTCTGGTAGAAGACAGGCCTTTTCTTCATCTCTGCTTGCTCACAGTTTTTAGGTCCCAGTGAGAAAACTATAGAGACACTAGGAAAAAGTCAGTAAATATAATGCAATTGCTTTAAATTTAATTGAGGTTCACCTCTGTTTTAAGAAAGCAAACATCAAGAACTGTCCAGGTTCCCTGAAATTCAGTATGTGCTTGAGGACACTGTTTCTGAGGTAGAGTGCATTACTGCTGCTTTCCAGACTGCAGTCTCAGATTCATATAAATTTCTTACAGATACTTCTAGCCTGTAATTATAGGATACTTGCTAGGATGCCCATGTGCTGGCTCTTCTCTCATCTAAACCAGCTGTTCAAGTTGTTAGTCTGTAGGCTCTGGTTTGTTTCCAATAGCTGATATCTGTCCTGTTACTGCTTTTTATCTTTTTCAGGTATGCTCTGCTTACCATCTCAGCTCCCATGGCCTCCTGCCTCCCTACCTGCATGGAACAACCTGCTGCTGAGAGCTGTGTGCATGACATATATGCACTTAACAGCGCTTTCATTGTCTTTCAATCCAATTGCAAAGGTCATTTTTTTGGCTCATTGTCCCAGTCCTGTCCCTCCTCTTTTGCTATTGGCTCCCTTTTCTTCACTGTGTGAAATACAAATGACTTCTCTTTTCAAGCCATATCTAGTCTACACCACCAAGAAGTATCTCTCCCTGCCGTTTTACAAACGATCCCATATTTTAAAGCTCTCTTGTACATTCACTTTCATGCTTTCACCCATGCTGTCGATTATGCATAGCACAAAATCTGTGTAAATACTCCTAAACCCTTATTCCTCTGCTTTTCCAAGCCTTCTATCTCTGCCTCAAGGTTTGTCAGAGTCCGAGCATAGCTACATAACTGTTTTGCTAGATATGTGAACCAGTATCACCTCTTCTTCCTGCTCATCTTCTCTCTATAAGCTTAGTAATAAATAATAGTCACTTCAGAGTCAAAACAGCCTGTTGTTTTTATGTCTGTACAATGCAAGCTAAGGTGAAGGTTTGAGTGTAATTTTAAAAGCAGTATTAACGAGAAAAACCACTGTAAACCAAAATTTTTGTCTTGTTTGTAAGTATGTCACATCCTTCCAGGAAGTATCTCCAGCATAGACTATTTAATTTGCTATACCAAAGTTGCTTAAATCTGTGGATTCCAGGAACAAATTTGCCACAGGGACTAAGAGAGAAAGAGGGGAACTGGAACTATGCCTTTTCTGACAGATGACTGTTACTGGCTTAGTAGTATTAGCAGACTGCCCCCTGAGGGGCTGTAGTCACTCGTCCCTCCTCTTTGAGAACCATGCTCAGCATGGTGTGATGGGGGCATGGTGGTATTTTCTACAGGTACCTTACCAGCATCACAGTCAAATTCACCCCCACTGCTGGCTGGACAAGTATGTGGCCACATCTCTTTTAGAATGGAGCTACATGTGGTTCTGCACAATTCTGTTTTATGGAGAGCTAATAAAAAATGCCTCTTCCCCCCCCCCCCCCTCCTTT
>VYXB01002327.1:1498532-1567167 GCA_013397135.1 Pachyramphus minor | reverse complement strand
CCCCCAATTGTGTTCCTTTTGGAAATTCTGTTATTTTATCATCTCATGTGTAGGTAGAGCGAAGTGAATATTCTGTTCTAAGTTATACCTTCCAAAATACAATTGAAAGGATTGAGGCTGGAGCAGAATTTAGGCTAATAGGCAGATTTAAGATTCTTAGAGACTTAAGACATCACTGAGAGGTGGACAGAAAGCTAGAGACCTGAGAACTACATGCTTTCAATATTTAGCAGCTAGAAGATCACATTTTTATTCATGACCATGGAGCATCTGTTTTATTCAGGAAAAATGGCTCTTGTCAAATAGCTTTGATATTGTTCTCTGGGAAGATTACAAGTACATTTGGTAAAGATGACTCTATTGACATAACGCACTAGAGTGTATGTAGGACATTTGTTTTATTCTGTATGGCAGCTTACATAAAAGAGATGTATGGGAAGCAAACAAATTAAATCCATTTTTCCTTATGGTTGTTTGCTATGTCACAGCTACCTGCAATATACCCACCTTCTTTCTGTGTTTTCCATTACTCTATTGCCTTATAATGCCTCTAGTTTAAAGATGTCCAGTCTTTGCATAACTTCTACCATCTTGAAGTATTTAGAATACAAATAATGGACACAGGAACCAAAGCAGTTTGTCAAAGATCTGTCCTTTTCTAGTTACACCTCAAAACTCCAAGGTAGACATGTCTTCTCTGTTTTATAAAATAAGTATTATCATTTTCCTAATTGAATGAATCAGTGATGCAACCATGGAATAAAGCTCATGAACTCTGCTTTAAAATGAGCCCAGTGCATGACTCAATCCAGTGCACAGTGGATAAATATACCTTTAAAAATGCCCAGCTATTATTTGCATGCTGTTGGACTAATCTAAGGAGAAGCTATGGATTGAATGGTGAAAGGGTGAAAACTACTCTCAAAGTGCCCAGTAAGACTGGAGCCCCAGTAGTGTGAACAGACATGCCAGTTGATAGGAGAGAGCTTCAGTCCCTGTGTGGTTATGATGAATCCCTCATGCCATTCACTGATAGTAAGTTATACAAAGTTTTACCTCAGTGATTTCAGTACAATTCTCAGTAGATTTCTTAGAATTTCTCCATGCAGGCAATGAAAGACAAAACCGAGTTTTTTTGGTTTTTTTTAGCACTCAGGAACAAAACCCACTGATAATAAAATATCTCTTTAATTGTCTAGTAGTTTGGCTAATTAAGGTGACAGGCAATGAAGTTTCAGAATACCTATGCTTTTAAAAGGTGGAGTATGCACCAAACAAATACTGCTAGATAGCTGACTCTAGTATTCAGAAAGACTTGATTCCCAAACTGCAAACCCTGTTAATTGTCTGAATATTAAGTATTGATTCTAGCAGGTACATGGTAAAAAGGCCTTTGACTTCAGTCATTCAAATAATATACACATTCTCTGAGTAAACCATACACAGATGAAATCTCTGACTACAGGTGAGGAAGGCTCCCTCCTTCTTTATCTGAAAAAGTCTCAGAGGCTACACATTATTGTCTTCTTACTCATGAATGTGTAGAGAGCTGGGGCTCTGAATATTTGTTTGGTGAGTGTAGGAAACAAGGCACTAGAGAAATTACTTTTTATAAAATGTGTTCAATTGACAGCAGTCAAAACCTTTCATTTTCTTCAACAGTATATTTTGATTGAGACAATACTGTAAGAAAACAGGCATTGTGTATTTAACTTTATTTGCTTTGAGGGAGATAAAATTAAATATAATTTTTAGTGGATTAGTACTCATCTGATATCTCCAAAAGTAAAAAAGTGCAACCTGTATCATTCTTAAGAAAGTTTCTCAGGATTATGAATATGTCTGTAACAAGTGACTAGTGTTATCAACAGAGCTTTTAAGTGAAGGCTTTACTGTTATAGACTTGTCTGACTTGGATAACAAACTCTTTTAGTATTTCAGCTCATAAATCCGGAAGAGAAAGATACTATTCTCTTGGGTCACTGACAAACTAAAAGAGAATCTTTGTTTGCAGAGCTCCCCAGAGTTAACACAGTAACTAGTTAATGGTTTCACCATGGTAATTACTTTCTATGGTCTGTCAGTCAGGCAATTTTAATGTATGCAGAATGGGCTGCATCAATTTTGTGCAATACTACTATTTTACCTGCTTTCATGCTCTTTGTCTATCAACCTGTCCATGACAAGTTTTGAATCTATGGACCAATTTTTCTCAGAATCATAGAATCATAGGATGGTTTGGGTTGGAAGGGACCTTAAAGATCACCTAGTTCCAACCTCTCTGCCATGATCAGGGACACTTTCCACCAGACAAGGTTGCTTAAAGCCTCAGCCAACCTGATCTTGAACACTGCCATGGATGGGGTATCCACAGCTGCTCTGGGCAACTGTGCCAGTGCCTCACCACCCTCACAGTAAAGAATTTCTTCCTAATATCTAATTTAAACCTAACCTCATTCAGTTTAAAACCATTCCCCCTTGTCCTATCACTACATGCCCTTGTGAAAAGTCTCTGGCTTTCTTGTAGGCTCTCTTCAGGTACTGAAAGGCTGCAATCAGATCTCCTCAGAGCCTTCTCTTCTCTAGGCTGAAAAATCCCAATTCTCTTAGCCTTTTCTCGTAGGAGAGGTGCTCCATCCCTCTAATCATCTTGGTGGCCTTCCTCTGGACTTGCTCCAATAGGTTTATGTCCTTCCTGTGCTGGGACAGAACTCCAGATGCGGTCTCACCAGATCAGAGCAGAATCACCTCTCTTGACCTGCTGGCCATTTGCTTTTGATGCAGCCCAGGACATGAGGCTGCAAGTGGACGTTGCTGGGTCGTGTCCAGCCTGTCGTTCGCCAGCACCGCCAAGTCCTTCTTGGCAGAGCTGCCCTTGATCCATGGGCCCACTTCTCAAGCTTGTCCATGTCCCTCTGGATGGCATCCCATCCTTCAGATGTGTCAACAGCACCACTCAACTTGGTGTCGTCTGCAAATTTGCTGAGGGTGCACTCAGTCCCTTTGTCTATGTCATTAGTGAAGATATTAAATAGCACTGTTCCCACTATGGACTCCTGAGGGACAACACTTGTCACTACGTTCATTGGGACTGAGTCATTGGCCAGTGCCCTCTGGATGTGACCCATTGTTCAACCAATTTCTTATCCACCTAACAGTCCAGCCATCAAATCCCTTTCATTCCAGTTTAGAGAGAAGGATGTTGTGAGAGACTATGTCAAAGGCTTTACAGAATTCCAGATAAATGACATCTGTAGCCTACCTTGTCCACTGATGTAGTCACTCCATCATAGAAAGCCACTATGTTGGTCAGGCAGGACTTGCCCTTGGAGAAGCCATGGTGGCTGTCTCAAATCAGCTCCCTGTCCTCCTTGTGCCTTTAGCACAGCTTCTAGGACAATCTGTTCCATGACCTTTCCAGCACAAAGGGCTGACAGGGCTGTAGCTGGAAAGGGTCCTCCTTTCTACCCTTTTTAAAGATGGGCACTATGTTTCCCTTCTTCCAGTCACCTGGGACTTCACCTGACTGCCATGACTTTTCAAATATCATGGAGAGTGACTCGGCAACTACATCAGCCAATTCCCTCAGGACTCTGTGATGTATCTCATTGCGTCCCATAGACTTATGTACATTCAGGTTCCTCAGGTAGTCATGAACCTGATCTTTACTTACAGTGGGAGCAAAGTTGCACCTCCAGTCCCCATCCTGCTGTCCATCCACTCAAGAGATGCAGGAAGAGAGGTTGCCATTGAAAACTGAGGCAAAAAAGTTGTTGAGTACGTCAGCCTTTTGTTACCAGTTTTACATGCCAAGTTTGAGAAGAAAATTGTTTTTAAATATCAAAACCAGTTGGAATCATGCAAGTTTTGTCAGTATGAAGAGGTGGGTAGAGAGAAACTCACATGGGGGCTTCCATGGTGCAAAGGTTTGGGACAGGGCTCAGCTATTACCATTTCCCAAAGGTACAATAATTACTATATGTCTAATTCAGAAATTGCACATCATGTGCCACGTCTTGTCAAGCTCACAGGTAGGTGAACTAAAATGTACATGCAAATGATAGCTGTGTATTTTTAAAGGTGCATTTATTCACCATGAACTCACCAGAACCATGATTTAGTCCTGCCCTGCACTAAATTGCCAATTCAAGAGCTTTTATACTACTGTTGCATCACAGATTCATATGTGCTTTATNCTCTGCCATGATCAGGGACACTTTCCACCAGACAAGGTTGCTTAAAGCCTCAGCCAACCTGATCTTGAACACTGCCATGGATGGGGTATCCACAGCTGCTCTGGGCAACTGTGCCAGTGCCTCACCACCCTCACAGTAAAGAATTTCTTCCTAATATCTAATTTAAACCTAACCTCATTCAGTTTAAAACCATTCCCCCTTGTCCTATCACTACATGCCCTTGTGAAAAGTCTCTGGCTTTCTTGTAGGCTCTCTTCAGGTACTGGAAGGCTGCAATCAGATCTCCTCAGAGCCTTCTCTTCTCTAGGCTGAAAAATCCCAATTCTCTTAGCCTTTTCTCGTAGGAGAGGTGCTCCATCCCTCTAATCATCTTGGTGGCCTTCCTCTGGACTTGCTCCAATAGGTTTATGTCCTTCCTGTGCTGGGACAGAACTCCAGATGCGGTCTCACCAGATCAGAGCAGAATCACCTCTCTTGACCTGCTGGCCATTTGCTTTTGATGCAGCCCAGGACATGAGGCTGCAAGTGGACGTTGCTGGGTCATGTCCAGCCTGTCGTTCGCCAGCACCGCCAAGTCCTTCTTGGCAGAGCTGCCCTTGATCCATGGGCCCACTTCTCAAGCTTGTCCATGTCCCTCTGGATGGCATCCCATCCTTCAGATGTGTCAACAGCACCACTCAACTTGGTGTCGTCTGCAAATTTGCTGAGGGTGCACTCAGTCCCTTTGTCTATGTCATTAGTGAAGATATTAAATAGCACTGTTCCCACTATGGACTCCTGAGGGACAACACTTGTCACTACGTTCATTGGGACTGAGTCATTGGCCAGTGCCCTCTGGATGTGACCCATTGTTCAACCAATTTCTTATCCACCTAACAGTCCAGCCATCAAATCCCTTTCATTCCAGTTTAGAGAGAAGGATGTTGTGAGAGACTATGTCAAAGGCTTTACAGAATTCCAGATAAATGACATCTGTAGCCTACTACTGATGTAGTCACTCCATCATAGAAAGCCACTATGTTGGTCAGGCAGGACTTGCCCTTGGAGAAGCCATGGTGGCTGTCTCAAATCAGCTCCCTGTCCTCCTTGTGCCTTTAGCACAGCTTCTAGGACAATCTGTTCCATGACCTTTCCAGCACAAAGGGCTGACAGGGCTGTAGCTGGAAAGGGTCCTCCTTTCTACCCTTTTTAAAGATGGGCACTATGTTTCCCTTCTTCCAGTCACCTGGGACTTCACCTGACTGCCATGACTTTTCAAATATCATGGAGAGTGACTCGGCAACTACATCAGCCAATTCCCTCAGGACTCTGTGATGTATCTCATTGCGTCCCATAGACTTATGTACATTCAGGTTCCTCAGGTAGTCATGAACCTGATCTTTACTTACAGTGGGAGCAAAGTTGCACCTCCAGTCCCCATCCTGCTGTCCATCCACTCAAGAGATGCAGGAAGAGAGGTTGCCATTGAAAACTGAGGCAAAAAAGTTGTTGAGTACGTCAGCCTTTTGTTACCAGTTTTACATGCCAAGTTTGAGAAGAAAATTGTTTTTAAATATCAAAACCAGTTGGAATCATGCAAGTTTTGTCAGTATGAAGAGGTGGGTAGAGAGAAACTCACATGGGGGCTTCCATGGTGCAAAGGTTTGGGACAGGGCTCAGCTATTACCATTTCCCAAAGGTACAATAATTACTATATGTCTAATTCAGAAATTGCACATCATGTGCCACGTCTTGTCAAGCTCACAGGTAGGTGAACTAAAATGTACATGCAAATGATAGCTGTGTATTTTTAAAGGTGCATTTATTCACCATGAACTCACCAGAACCATGATTTAGTCCTGCCCTGCACTAAATTGCCAATTCAAGAGCTTTTATACTACTGTTGCATCACAGATTCATATGTGCTTTATTCAAACAAAGGCATCTAATCATACCTCTTTCATAAAATTAGGAGAAGGCAGGTATAATCTTACATTTTGAGGTGTAATTAGAAAGGGACAGATCCTTGATAAAATTCTTTTGTTCCCATCTTCTTCCCTATTTTGTTCCTATTGTTTTGGTGTTCTGAATACCATAAAACATTAGAAATTATGCAAATATTGGGCTTTTTTGAACATAAGTTCATTGAGTATGCTTGCCAATGTTTGTAAAGGACTCTGGCACTCAGTTGGGAGTGCTGACATTGGTTTCAATTAGTGTGTGATGAGTCCCTTTGTCGTTGAAAGCATCATGTTTAAAGGTATAAATAGGCAAAGCAACTGGCTAATAAAATGTAAAGTGAAAAAAAATCAGTTTTAATATATTTGTAGGAGCTAGGTCATGACTTTTTTCAGCACAACAGTTGGACTCACAGCTTGGAGAAACTTGAGAACATCTGTTATTTCTGTTGAAAAATACAAGTACATTAAGTAACTCACACCTTTGAAATTCCTTTGTGGGGGTGGAAGACAACTCCTCTCCAACACAAAGCTGATTTACTCAGGATTTGGAGAATATTTGACTGGTTCATCCTTCAGGTCTCTCATAATTCAGACACAAATGTTCTTTGGAAGGAAGCTTGGAAAAGGCTTTTCTCCTCTGAGGTTAGTTGATTCCAGAAGGAAAGGCTAAAATGTCTTACAAATTAGCAATACGTAGCACTTAATTTTGCATATAAGCTTATTTAGTTTGTAAAATACATGAAGTTGCTGTCTTTAAAAAAAAAAAAGAAACAAAAAAACCCCAGAAATCTACTTACAACTCATCTGTGATCCAATACTAATTTTCTTTTGTACGTCTTAAATGCAACTATCTCACTATTTTTTTGTAATAGATTTTTGGAAATCTAATTTCTTTTGTAGTAAGTCTTATGAAAAAAATCATCAGGAGCTGAAAACATTTCTTATAATCAACACACCTATCATATATGCATGTATGTTACAGCCCTGGGCATATACATCACAATACAAAATTGAAATATACTCTTTTTTTTTTTTTTTTAAACCTATAAGTATGTGTCCTTTCTGTCATCACACACCAAGGACTTCATGTTTTGCAAACACACTCACATATTCCATCGACCGTTTAACCAGCATCAGCTAAAAGGCTTTTGTTTTGTGGGCTCATGAAAAGGGTCTGAGTGACAGCCATTTGAGAATGAAGATTCCTGGAGAGGCCGATGTGCCCGAAATACCAAGGAGAGCATATTACCTTGTGTAGCAGACATACTGGGCTTCCTAGCAGACAGTGTCTAGTAAGTAAAGGAGGGGCCAGAGAGAAGGTGACAGAAATGTGGAAAGAGATGTAGCAGTGGCAGGAGCAGGGAGTGTAGAAGAAATATCTTTGGATGTGAAAGGGGTGAGTGTAGGAAGCAAATAATCAGTATGACTGGGAAGGGGGATTTCTATGAAAGAAACAGTTCCGTGCCTTATTCCCTTTTCATCTCTAAACTAGGTGTCTGTTTAGGTGATGCCTCCTGTGACATATTGTTCTTTCTGCAAGTAGTGTATAATGTAACAGTTTTGGCAAATGGGAAGCTGCAATCGTCTTTGGGAAAGTTAATCCATTGAACAGAATGTGCTAGTTGAACAGTAACTCCCCAGAAACCTTACAACAATTCACACAGGAAAAGTTTAGTTATAGATTAACCCCAGATGAGGCGGTTTGATTAACACCAAACTTAACACCAATTCAGCATAACTGAGAATAACATGTTTTGTTCTACTTTTCCTAATAGAATAAAAACATTTCAGAAAAATTGTTATTTAGACACTTCATTTTCCGGGGGGGAAAAAAGCAAAACATTTTGTAGAACTTTCCTGATTTCCCCTAAATCAAACAATATGGTGTATAATTTAGACTTGGTTAAGGACAAATGAGAAAATGACAGATAACTTAGGTGTTTTTTTATTTTTCATGTTGGTTTTAGCTCCTGTTCTATCTCCTGTTTCTTTAGTGTAGCTTAGTGAGTTTTCCTGGTGATTTTAATTTCTTCTGCATGTGCAACATCTTGTTCTGTCTCATGCAACAAGAGATATTTCTCTCTCACATCTTCTTGATGTCTCATCAGTCTCCCTCATTTCTACATATCTTTTTATTCTCTGCATTCATTTTTTCCTTTTTATTTTTCACCAAATTGACCAAAAGCACTATCTCATGTAGTTTTCTAGTGGTATTTTAAACTGCAATTCCAGCCTGCCATTAACTTCTCATTCTCTCTCACAGAATCACATACTGAGTTTTCTCTCACATTATTAGAAAGCAGGTCGTTCAGTTTCCTTCCCTCTTCACTCCACTCAGCCATGATTTTATTTTTCTAGATCAAGACCTCTGTGGTTTTTTTCCTCAGTTATTTTTCTTCCAACTTCAACTTTTTCCCTAGGAAGTAGAACAAGATAGTAAGTTTTGCTCCTTGGATGGCATTCCTCTCTAAATGAGGAAGGTTATTTCTGTTCTTGATGGTGCTTAGTCATTAACAGACACAGTTTGCTTTGCAAATATTTGTCAATAATTTAGTTAAATAGTAACGAAAAATAAACTGATTACAAATCCAAAATTCCTTCTCCTGTAGTGGTTCAAGTGGCTTAGGTCATACATAAAAGGGAATTTCAGGTTACAGAGTAAAATATTTTAAAAAGCGCTTTTTAGTATGAACATGGGTATAGGCTGCAAGAACAATTACAAAAATATTCCTATTAGAAAGTACATTAACAACCAGAAAATAAAAGTTACAAGTTACCTTATTAATACTTTAAAATATATTAAAATTAACTGAAAGAATACACACATTAGACTTGAGACAATACAAAGCTTATTTTTCCCCACAGAAAAAGAAATCATGGCCAGAGTACATTAGTAGGGATAATTAGAGATTTGTTTCTTTTCTGCCTCCCAAGGTAAGTCTTAATCCTACAGTAATCTCTTTATTGAGAGCCAAGTGTTAGTCAAGGAGCCTGCTGCACAGATTTGAAACTAGGATTTAGCCCATATTTTCAGTATTCTGGGAAGCAGCTATCATATGAATTTATAGTTTGCATTGCTTTTTATTTTATCCTGCACTGTAATGCCCTGGCATGGATTCATGATGCATTTGCTAGCTTATATCATGATATAGCGTGAGGCTTTCCATTCATGACCAGTAAATCTCCAGAGGTCTTCTGTCCTTTAGCACAGAAGGGGGTTTGTATTGGGCACACAATGAATGGCACAGTCTGTGAATCAGAATAAACCGATTATCCCAGAACAATTCTGCCTTTGAGCATTTCATCATCCTGTTGCCCCATTGTCAAGTGTGCTTTAAGGATAAATGCCAAACAAATTTGGGGTTCATTTGAGTGGGGCAGATATTAAGCAAATTGGTCTCCTGTCTTTTTTGTTTCCAAACTGTGGTTTGCAGCCTGGTTGTAAACTGGTTGGCTCTTTTAATTCCCAGGTTAGATGGGAAAGAGAAATGTAGCAAAGGGAGAAAACTGCATGCTGAGGTTAAATTTTGGGGTTTTTTTTAAAGGCTTAAAGGTTAGAGGTACAAATTTATTTAAATGGTATTTATGTGTGTGATGTTAAAATTTGCACTCAAGTGAAATTTTGCACTGAAGGATCTGTAATCCACAGGTGCCAGCTTCTCTGATAATAAAATTCCCACAAAGCATTTGCCCAGGGGTGTCTCAGACTGACTGGTGCTGGAGAGCTCTGGGTCTCTCTCACCTGTGTAGGTCTCAATGAGGTTCACAGATGACATAACTCCTTCATAACCGGAAATTTATCCAGTCACCCTTCTGGGGTTAAGGATCCGTGCAAAATATAGCTAGCTCAGAAACAGGTAGTGGTACTTTTCAGGAGAAGAAATATGGAGCAAGGATACTCTGTAGACCTGAGGGAACAGCTTAATAATAATAGTTAATAAACCAACCTGTGGATGCCTGGTTCATACTTAACTGTGTCGTTTGGATACCAGTCCAGAAAGAAAAGTGCTTGGTCTAAAGATGAGTGTCTCTGGAAGGGATGGATATTCAGTGGATGTGGGTATCCAAGTGACCCCATGTGACAGAGGCCTGTTCCTACATGATGGTCTGAAGGATCACATACAGAAAGGGTAGAGCAAATGTTTTGCTGCTTGCTGGGTTGACTTGCTACAGATATTTCTTTTGTGTTTAAAATGAAGTTGACATAGAAAAGTTTTATGTATTCTGTTACACTGGTAAAAAGGCAAGAATGGCCTTTAACCTCTCTTTGTTTATCCGATGGCTTAATAATTAGAGCATTAATGCAGGCAGTAGGTACACAAAGTCCATTTAATTTACTGCTTGCAGGAATTCAAAATGCAATGCTGTTATAATGCCAGGCTATAAAATGTTCTAGTATTTTGCTTACTGAATTCCCTTTAGTGAAGTTTTTCTTGAAATAATTAAATATGTTTCAGATCAGGAAGGGTGAGTGTGTCACTTGCTGGTGAGAGTACTCCCAGAAAAAAGGGAAGATAGGGGAGCCTGGTTCTTTTGAATAGTTGATGTAAGACAGTTGCCAAAAGAAGGATTGAAATACATGTGTACTGCCTTGTGCCAATCTAACCAACAGGCTGGAGAGGTTATTCTCTTTACATGCAAAAATAAAAACTGGGCTGTTCAATTGCATATTTTCACACTGGGTGGAGGAACAGCTCCTCACTGCTGCTCCTGAACTTGGTGATATGTGGTGGTAAGAGTATGTTTTGTGGAGTTTTGCAGCATTTGAGGCAAAAATCTCCATGTTTTGTTAAGGAGGGAAGTGATTTTGTTTGTTTATAGGAAGCACTACTATGGTAACTCAGTTTCCACAAGAACATACCTGTTCACCAAAAACTTCTCCAGTGTAAATGGCATTCTTATTCAGAAGTGAGTACATGTCACATGTGTAAGTGTACCCAACAACTGGGACACTCATTCAAAATCTAACGGACAGAGGTCAAAATCAGTTTCAATAGAGTCTCTTTGATCTCAGCCGAACAACCAAAACTGCTTACTCTTCTGGAGTGAACAGGTCTATCTCATTTTATTCCGGTAGGTTTTTTAAAGCATACAGGTCCATCTCAAAGCAAAACAAACTATTTTTCTGAAACCACTGCAAATCTTTGTAACAGCAGAAAGCAATCTGTTTCTTGCCTTCTTCTGAGTAAAAAGCACCCCAAAAGCTCCTCAATGTCTTTTGTACACATCAGGGGTATACAGGCCCCCTTTTCACCGTAGGGATAGGAAGTTGTTGTGGCATTGGCTCACTGCAAAGGTATAACCCTGAATTAGCAGGAAGGAGGCTTAATGGGACCTGAGTACCTAGTTAACCCTCAGCTGTGCCTGGAGGTATGAGGAACATGTGGTGGCAGCTGGGGAGGTGAGAAGGAAAGACCTGTGAGAGAAGAAAAACTCACTGTAGTGGCAGGGAGCTGTAGGAACCTAATTGGGAGCAGGAATTTTACCATTTGTGCTTTGAATGAGGGAAGGCTGGGATCAATTAGGAGTTCTGCAGAGAATTGTGCCATGAGAGGGGCATACCTACTTGATTTGCAGTGGTGTTTAGTAAGAGGTATGAAAGTTGATAGGGCTATGCTCCTCTGTGAGAAGTGTTGCAGCAAGGCCTTGGTGAGTACCCTGAAGGAAGTTCACTCTTTTTTTGTGGTGCTTGCACTTAAATCTTGACTGTGGCTCCAGTTTGCACAGGATTTGTATGGCAGCACTGGTGTGGAAAGTTGTTGTTTGCAGATAGAGATTAGCTTGAACAAAGGGATAGGTCGAGTGGTTTCTTGGAAAGAGGCTGATACCTTTGATGACTTGTCCCACAGATTAATCTTTTTTCCCTCCTGAAAAAAAGATGTAGTAAGGTCTATGCATGTCTATGGCAGGGCAGTGGGTGCTGCATAGCTTTGGTACTTGTGTTTCTGAGACAAGGCTTTTTCCAGTTGTTTTCTGACATTCATAAACAGTGTGTTCTTTGTCCCTGCCTGAGTATTGAATGAGTGTTATGGATTTCTTTCTAATGTCTGAGAAGGAGGCTTTTGAAACTTTGCTTTCCAGAAGAGATACAGGCAGCATGACTGACCGACTGGTCATTACCACTGGGAATTTTTGACTGTAGGACTTGTTTTTCATAGGCCTACCTGAACCTGGAATTTGTGACTTAAAAGTGTTGTTGGTATATCCCCCATATACCCCATCAGTCAGTGCAAGCAACGGAGCTTGTTTGTTTTTTTTTGTCTCTATAGTTCTAAGTAGCTTCAACTCTGAAAAAGACACAAAAATGATGCAAGGTTTTCTATTCTAAGCTAATTAGTAGTATCTGTAACAGCATTGTGAGGAAGCCTGTTGATTACCTGAGGCCTTCTTGTAGCCATAGAGTTTATTGCTGATGACGCAGAGCATGTCTTCATCGTATTGGGTTGGTGTAAAAGCTGAATCTTGTCACAAAACTCCTGTACAGGACAGGCCTAAATTCAGGAAATCTAGGTAATCTCAGTGACTACTGTTTGAGCTTGCCCATTATCAGGCAGAGCTTTGCTAGATTGTTCTGGTTCAATTTAGAAGTAATTTACGAAGGAATAATTTAATGTATTTAGAGAAGATCTATCCCACTTTTGTATAGAACAATTTTCTCTTTTGAGGAAACAAAATGGTCTCCCTGTAGCTAGGATACATATTTTATCTTACCATATAAAGGCTCTCAGCTGCTTTCCCCCTACTAACTTTTAAATGAGAATTTTCTTTCTTTACCCTTAACGATTCAGGGGGCATATATTAGAAATTGTGTTTGATTTCTCTCACAAAGCAGGGCTGAACAAAGAATCATTGCTGTTTATCTTCTAATCATTCAGAGCTTTTGTCTCCTACTATGGTAGTGTATGATATTGAAATGTTAGCTTCTACTAATTGGCAGAACTGAGGTATTCGAATAAGAAATCCAACTAAAACTGGTTCATTACATCTATTCTTGTTAAATATTAACTTTAAATTTAAATTACATGCTGGAAACAATTGTATTAGAAGCACTTCTATGATTAAGAAGTTATTAAGAGTCACTAAAATCCTCCTTATGCATACTTATGTCTTATACTTTTATCTGTGTGTCTTAAAGCTGTAATGGCACTAGAAATAATTTCTCACAATGCAGCTCTCCATAATTCCCACTGGTATGCTGAAAGATAGCATTAAGAACATCATTAAGAGCATAGTCTCTCTGTGTTCCCATAACCTCTGCGTTAATTTGCACGTAGCTGTCTAAACTACAGCAAAGTTAATATTTACAGCAAGTTAATACATTGCTAATAGAAATGTGAAGCACACTTATTCCTCCTGGTTATTAATATTAGTGGCTGGGCACAGATGTGTTTTCACAGGATTTGCTTGCTTGCTAGATATGTGCTAATGACAAGTGCACTCAGAATCTTGCTGGACACACTCAATTCGTAAGAGCACTCTGTCCTAAAAGCTTGATTATACATCAAAATGGGAAACCCTTTCGTGTTTCCAAGTGTCCCTGTAGAGTGGTGTTGGGAGCAGTAGCAGGCAGGCTTTACTCTAGATAAACATAATGTATGGACCATAGAGCAACAGTGTTGGCTGAGCCCGTGGGGTATGTGCAGCTCCTTTGGGAGACAGGTGTGTTCTGTGGGTCTAGCTCTGTGCCACGAGGGTGCAACTCATGCACAGTGAAGAAGTGATTTCTGTTTGCCAGAGCAGTTGAATTAGGCTTTCTGTACATTCAGGCATGCATTGCTATGCTTGATCAAAAACTGGAAGCATAGATTTGGATGAAATTGCAGGACTTGATAGGATGATACTCAAGGTGTGAATCTATTCTGCCTGTCCTAGCAGGCTGCTGCTTTTATTTCCTGGTACGGTAAGGAACTATGCTATAGTCTTTCCAGATGTGATGAAACAAATATTTTGTTAGAATAGAGCATATTTGTGTGCATTTGCTACGGTCTTGAAGAGACTGTTAGCTTCCATCAGATGGTAAAGTGGTAAATTTCATTGATTTAACTTGTTTCTCACTGCTGGCAGCCTTCTGTGCCTTACAGATCTGTTTTTACTGAGGCCATTTCTAATGCTCAAAAGTTGGAAGCGATTTTAAGTTGTTTGTTTAAAAGCTGTCAGAGAGCTGAGGAGAATGAATGTTTTCTTACAGTAGCCTCAGGCTTCCCATCTGATCCTGGGCCGTGTTACTGCTAAGAATGGGGACCCAACTTAAGAGCAGAGAAACAAAGTGTTGTTATTTAGCACAGCATCTAGTTTTCTCATACACTGGTTGGAGCTTCAATGAACTTTTGCAATAATATTAAATGTGGCTTTTTCATCAGGCCCTCAGGGAAACTGTTACAGAAGGTTTTAATCTTTTCTTTTTGACTTAAGGTCCTTCAGGACCAGGCGCTAACGCTTTGTATGCTGTCATAGCATGTCTTGAAGCACTGCTCCATTTGTGTCTGGGATCACTGAATAGTTGTATAATGAAAGGGAAGACAAATGGTCAATGACTCTGAGTTGCTTTTGGTTGTGCTAACTGCACTAAGGTATTTGTTTAAGTAAAAGCTTTCAGCCTAAAAAGCTATGCATACAGAAACTAATTCAAGTTTTGAGAGTTCTATCTAAAATTTCTGTTTGCTTCCACAACAGCTGTAAGGATGAAATAAACAGAATACTCTGACAGGAACCATATGCCCTTTCTCCTGTTAGAGCTATAACCATCAACTTGTAGATTATTGCACTCGCAATACAATGTTTGTAAGATATGTAATAAGGGCATTTAGCAGTTAGTCTCTCATATGCCAAAGAACTTAAGCTGCATTTAATAGAAAATCTTTCAAACAGTCAGCTTGGGTCATAAGAGAAATTGTAATGTAAGAAAGGTAAGCATAATGTTAATCAATACTCTATTGTAACTTTCTCTGAGGTATGTAACCAGTTGGTTTACCTTATGAATACACATAAACTGTGTCTGGAAATAACCCCCTAAATGTCCCTTATTTAAGTGGAAAATTCTTTGCAGGGAAACTGCCTGGAACGGTTGTTCATTGCTTTACTACTATTTGATCATGGTTTTGCAGAAATACACTTTTACAGTTTGCTTGTTTAAATTCATAGCAACAGAAAATATTGTGTATGTGAATGACTTTTTTATGTGATTTCTTTAAAAGAACAAGTCCTACTTGAAAAGAAGTAAATCTAGCAAGTCAGGGCTGGGTTGTGGTGCAGTAAATGATTCTAGCTTTTTGAAAATGAATACCTAGAGACAATAGCAGCATTAGAATAACCCCCTTATTCTACAGTTATAATAAGCTTAAAAATGCTACCACAGCCCTTTACAACACACACCTTCTTAGTGTTGAGCTTCTAATGTAATTTAGATGACTGTCAGATCTGACTTTTAAGAAATTAAGTACTGGGAAGTATAGCAGATTTTAACTGCTATTGCCATATATGTAAGCCCATTCCTCAGCTTGATGACCTGTTACAAAATCTGAGTAGTTTTACATCTGAATACTTACAGGATATCAGTAAAGGAGCAGAGTTCTACTACAGCTTTCCAAAACAGAGAGAGAGAAATAGAATAGAGACTTAAGGGGAGGTGGTTTCGTTCTGCTTCACTTGCATTTAGTTCTTGAGTGTTATGTTTCCTATTACTTTTGGCTTTCCAGTTATGCCTGACATTGTAGCATAAGGAAGGTTTATACAACTCTCAGAGCTTGTTCCTAAGTAATCTTTTAGAGACATGGATTTTTTAATTGATTTTTTTTTCCCCCACAATCCTGTTAGGATTATAAAATGAAGGCAGCTATTCTTTACTTGAAGACATATCAGCCTAGTGGCATTTGCCTTCAGATTAGGAATATAAAGCAGCGAGAGATTGATTAAAGCAAAATCTTGTTTCCTTGCAAATGTTACCTCTGTCATGTCATTCTAAGTTCTTGTTTGTGTTGTTATTGACCTTGGGTGCTTCAGTGGTATCTGAGCTAGAAAGAAAGATGGCCATTATTATTATTAATCAATAGCTACAGAGGACATCTGGGACAAATTCTGATGTATTCTGAAGGGACAATCAGGACTATCTGGAACAGAATGGATATTAGCAATATTACTTCCTGGGAAGGAAGGAAGGAAACAAAGAGTGCCTAACCTTCTATATCTAAATGTGATGTTGCTGCTGTAATAAGAGATCCTGAAGTCAAGAATTTTTTGTTTGTTTGCTTTGGGGGTTTTTTTTGTCCTACCTGGATGTCTTGTTTAGAGAAAGTGGTGTTACATGACAGGGTTACAGCTGAAGTTGACAAAAGGTATCATTCAGTTCAGAATTGCTTATTTTGGCACAAAAATAAAATAAAATAAAAATAGCTAATGCAATTTTAAAAAAACTTTGGGATTCAAAGATAGAGGATAGGTAGCAATGACTGTGATTATGGGTTTTGAGATTTATAGCTCACTTGTTATTTACTCTCTAGGATGCTAATGGGATCCTAGAGCTATGTATTATTGGAATTTATGGGCAAATGGCAATGTAGCAACATGCTGAGTTGTTGGAAATTTCCATATTTGCTGTATTTTGATGGAAGACTCTGTGGAAATGCATTTCCTAATTTGGTTCAGCTTCCTTGTTGCTAGCAGATTCCCTGGAAGGTTATGGAAAGTAATTTTGTAGTTCCTGCTAGAATATGCAGAATGGAAAGACGTGTGAGAATGTAAGAAGTTGGTATTTTTCATCTTCTCTATGTGAGACTAAATATAGGCAGCTTGAGGGGGACCTGAGGTGTCTGTGGAGGGGTGTCTGCCAGAGATTCTAGAAATCCAATCCTGTTGTGCCACATGTTCTTTTTGAGGCTTAGGAGCACTAAGGCGATGTATGTTTCTATCAAGTAAAGGTAAATACCCTTTTTGGGATGAATCCTGTTGAATCTTAGTCTTGGAATGAGTGCACAACAGAGTTTTGATTCATTAAATAAGCATTGGAGTACCTATCTGACCTGACAGTGCTTGGTCAAGGATGAGAGGGAAAGATATAAGGAACAAAATACCTACATATTGCTTCTCCTTTTCATATTTGCCTCACCTTGAATCCTGAAAAAAATCAGGCATGTGTAGGTGATCAAAAAGCTAGACCGTTGTCTGTTAATGAAAATACTGGAGCTATATGTACTTTTTATCTATCTGTTCTCACAGGGTGAAGGAGTTACAGTACACTGTTTAGATCCAAGACTCCATGCTGGCTTATACCTCTAGTAACTTAATTTGGTAGAGTTAAGTAGTGAATTATATGCTACCTAAATTACAGATACTTGCTATCCTTGTGTAGATTTGGGTTTTATTCATTACCGGATTGTACTCGTGGCATGTTCTTACTCTTTCCTGATTTATAATGGATCCCTTTATTGAATTATTGAGCAAAACTTTTAAATAAAATATCAAAGAATTTTTGTCTACTATCAATTCTCCTATAGTCGCAAGATGTATCAACCCTTAGGACCACTTTCCTCATCAGAATACTGACACTGCTAGACTTATTCCTAAATGTACTGTACAGTAAAATGTTCATCCAATATAGCCTTTTTTCTTTTGAAAGTGAAATGATTTGCCTTGTAAAATGCAGAATTAGATTGCTTCTTGTACATATATCTTCCACAGTAACTGTTTTGTTCTTTCTGGCCAGCTTAGATGCGCAATAGTTTTATAGGTGAAGAAAAACAAGGTACTAGCAAAAAATACAGTTAAATTGCTTCTTAAAAGTACATCAATTACCAGAGTTGAGAAAAAGACTGGTGCTTGACTTCCAGCCCTTGGTCATCTTCGTTTTTCTGCCTGTTACATACTGCTTTGCTTGGTTGAGAGAGCCACTAAATCCAGACTATGAAACTGTGAATTGTTTTGGTTTTTTTTTCCTCAGCAGTCCAGTTTGTGTGGAAATCAAAACTTGAACTCAAGTCTTCTCATGGCCACTTGTGTAAACTCTGTGTTAATGTTTGGGGTTTTTTGTTTGTTTGTTTTAATTTGTCTGCTTATTTGAATGCATTAAAACTGACTTTATGGTTCTGATTTATGTTATACAATAATTTTATGCTACCTTTGAGCTTCTTGTCACGTCTATAGAACCAGTAAGTCTGCTTTTTTGCCTGGAGGGGACTAGCATTTAGTTTGCACATAACAAAGAGAAGGCATTAAGCACTGTTCAGTTATTCCAGAACCCCTAGAAATAGTTTGTAGTGTAAGTATTATGCTTTGAGGCAAGTGGGAACAGCATTAAATTTCTGAAAGAAAAATATATGATTCACAGAAAATGAAATTTGGAACAGCTTGGCTTTTTTTTTTTCTTTAATAAACGAAATACCAAAAGGAATATGCATATTTATATTTGAATGTTGAATTTCGCTGGGTGCTATTTAAATATATGTTTTTGTCGCCTGGCTATTTTCTTAAAGTCTGGAACAGTCTTGCTAGGACATCTGAACTAGAAAACCTTTTTATTATGTCTTGTTGTGTAATATTTTACTCCCTCAAAAGGAAATCAGCTTTACAAGCAGAAAAACTTACTAGGTGCTCATTTTATAAAAGGGGAAAGGGACCAACTTTCGCCACAAGTGAATGCTTCTAATGGCAAGAGTTTTTTGTAGGCTTGGCCTGAGATGAGAAGGTTTTTTTGTAGCTAAACATGATTTCAGTAAGTGCTTGGAGAAAATTAAGAACAAGTGTAGGTCTGTTGAGTGCAAAGACACCACGTCTAGACTTGGGAAGCCCCTGCCCTGCATTCAGGTGGAAGCTGGAAATGTGTTGAGGATATAGAATCATAGAATAAGATGGATTGGAAAGGAACTCTGAGATAATCAAGTCCAACCCTTGATCTACTACAGTTACTAAGTGCCACACCCAGTCTTTTCTTGAATACCTCCAGGGACAGAGAATCCACCACCTCCTTGGGTAGCCCATTCAAGTGCCTGATTACTCTCTTTGTAAAGAACTTCCTCCTGATATCTAACCTAAACCTCCCCTGGCAGAGCTTGAGACTGTGCCCTCTTGTCTTACTGTTGGTTGCCTGGGAGCAGAGACCAACCCCCACCTGGCTACAACCTGCTCTCAGGTAGTTGCAGAGAGTGATGAGGTCTCCCCTGAGCCTCCTCTTCTCCAGGCTAAACAGTCCCAGCTCCCTCAGCCTCTCCTCATAGGGCTTGTGCTCAAATCCCTTCACCAGCCTGGTTGCTCTTCTCTGGACTTGCTCCAGCACCTCAATGTCCTTCCTGAACTGAGGGCCTGAGCACTGGACACAATACTCCAGGTGTGGCCTCACCAGTGCTGAGTACAGGGGCAGAATCACTTCCCTGCTCCTGCTGGCCACACTGTTCCTGATCCAGGCCAGGATGCTGTTGGCCTTCTTGGCCACTGAGCACACTGCTGGCTCATGTTCAGTTTCCCATATATATATGATATAGCATTATCTCCTTGCCCTGTTCTGCTCTTCCCTAGAATCTCCTACCAGTCCCTGACAGAAATAGAATACTGGCTAAGCAGTGCTTTGGTGTATGGCTGCAATCTGTGCTCTTAGTGTATGTTCTTGGATTTGGCCCCACCTGTGTGTGTCTGGGCAACAGAAGACCTTTCTTACTGCTTGGGGTTGTCAGTACATTTTCAGCTGAGACTCTCTGAACTCTTGTAAATAACTGATTTTCCAACATCCTGCCCCCACCCTCGCCCCACTGTAATACAAAAGGAAAGCAAGGGAGTCAAAGGCAGTTCAAGATGTATTTACAAACAAACTGCCTTTGAATCCTGTGGCAACTTCCCTGACTTCTTCTCATACCAAATTCTAACAACAGGGTTTCTGTGCTTTATGATCTAAATTGTTTTATTTTTTGCCTTCAGGGTCCTAGATATGTCTTTATAAATTAGGGTTTTATCTGTATCAGATGCTCCTGGCATTGCAGAGTCTCAAGTTTTCTATATTAATTATCTAATATTTCACATATGTAGCATTTCAAAGATCTTTTTTATGCTTTAGTTTGCAGCATTTCTGTGAGGTACACTCCCAAAGACAGCTTCTTCTCCTGGTTTGCCCAGCTGACTGTAAATCTCTCTTTACTGATTAAATGTTAGTAAGCTGCTCTTGGGCACCTCTTAGCTTTCTGTCAGTCACTGCTTCTTTCCTGATCTGTTGGAAACTCCCATATTATGCATGAGCCATTAATTTCTGCCTTTAATTCCTATTCCAAGTGGCAGTGGGGATTGTGGCAGTCCCAGACTGTGCTGCAGTACTTGACACTGGAGATCCTTCTACTGAAACCTGACTGCCTTCAATCACAGTCAAAGCTCTTGTCATCTGTTATTGGTTGTTTAGGTCACTTACTAGGCTCCATCAGTGTGCTGTTCTCTGGTACAGAGCTAAATCATACAAAAGACAAATGGGACAGGGGTTTTGTCATCTTTCTGCCAGGGGATCTCCCAAACTTTGCCCAGGTCTTCCTGGTCTTCCACAAATAATGTAGCTCTGTAGCTAACAGTGGGTCAGAAGATTCTGTTACGTTGTGGTTCAACGCTGTGATGCAACACTATTGTTATATGCTGATGAAAGCTGTTCCCCACTCTGTGTTTCATCACAGCTGGGCTTCTGAGCACCATGAGGATTGCTGGCTTTCAGCTTGGGCTACATGAGATCAGCTGGAGGCAGAACCATGTTTTCCTGTATAAGTCTGAGGAGCCAGTTTATTTGCTGCATTTTGTGGAACACCATCTGGCCACAAGGAAGGTAATATTCTGTGTGGTAGTTGTGAGACGATTTGAGCACACTAATGTTTTCTGTACCCTAGAAAATAATCCAAGAGATGTGACTGCTCTCTAAGTAGAAGAAGGTGTCACAGATGCATACTTACTTGCTTTTTCTTCTCATATGCACTGTGCCCCATGCGGGCACAGTATTTAGGAACAGAGCTCCAGATCTTTTAATAAGATGTTCCAAAGCTATATCCTTTCCCTACGCTTTCCTCAAGCCACCTCACTTCCACCCATTCACAGTCTGGATGTGGTTTGATTCTGATTCAGAAATCAGTAAAAGACTGCCTCTCTCTTGTATTTTGGGGAGATGAAATAAGAGTTCAGCAGGGAGATCAGTGATCAAACATTTCTAAAAGCAAACCACTTGCAGAGGTGAGAGACAAAGGTGCTTCTGTGATGGCTACATGGAGGGATACCAGCAGGGAGAAGAGGAAGGGGAATGCTTGTCAGCCCCCATCTTCTTTCATTCAGGTGCTAGCAGATGGGAAAGCTCTTTGTCTTTTCAACATCATCAGAAGTCAGAAAGGGGGTGTATGTGCACTGCAAGGAATGCAAATATCATACCAGAATTAAAAATTATAGCAAATCATAAACTGAATGTGATTTAACGATGATAACAACAAAAAACTATGTTCTTTTAAGGAGTGCAACAAAGGAAAATTGTTTTTAAGAGAGCAGACAGTGCCCATCTCTGTGACACATGGTGTTATTCTTGGGGTTGTCCTATGCAGATCCAAGAGCTGGTGGTGATGATCCTTGTAGGTCCTTTCCAACTCAGGATATTCTAGGACATTTACCCCTAGGTGCTATTGCTTAAGAAAGGAGAACAAAAGGGGAGAACATGAACATGGCCTTAGGAAATATGATCTGTATTCCAGTGCTTCATTAGAACGGGTTGTGTAGGAATGCTATGTTTATTCTGTCAGCAGAGATTTGTTTTTTTAAAAGAAAACTGTCTATTAGTTGTGATTTGCTTTATTTTATCTCGTAAGCAAAAGATGGATAAAAAAGACTTTTAATGATTCTTCAAATTTACACAGAAACTAGATGGGATTTTATTCCACCTTTGTGTGGAAACTCCCCAGGTTAAAAATATTTCTGTACCCTGCTGTCAGTGGTGTTCCCGTGGGTTGTGGTCTGTGTAACTGGACATGTAAGTCAGATAGAGAAGTTCACTTGCACTCTTAGAGGGATATAATGCCCCATTTCCCCCTCTACCACAATAGCAGAAAATTCTGTGATCATTGTCCTGCAGAGAAGTGATATTTAGGTAAAGAGAACCATGACAATATGTTGTAGCACAAAGGGTTTTTACAGGAGTACAGATGTATTTCTCCCAACCACCAAACCTATGCTTTATGAAAATCATCATGCACTTGGTGCAAGGAGCACCTTCCCATTTTATGCCATCTGTGCATGTGGCAGAATATTACAGGAAAATCACTTGTACATCCACTTGGGAGACTATTCTTCCTATTAAAAAAAAAAAGAAGCCATTTTTTAGATCATATCTTACAGTATAAGATATTAGATTTCAAGTAGACTACTGCTGAGATAATTCACTTTTTTTCCCCTTGTATCTTGGGCTAGAGTTCTTGTTCTGCTAAAATGTAGACACCAAAATACCAACAAGACAGTTTTCGTAATATTTTCAATTTCAGGAAAGATTTTAACAAATCTTTTTGTCTTAAAGTGCATAGTGAACATGAACATGAACATGAAAATCATATTGGTAGTGGTATGAAAGAAGAGAGGTTTATTTTCCCATGTCAGTTGTCTCATGGAATGATAGTGTGCACACTGTATTTGATCCCTGACAGTGGGAAGGTAGAATCACCACAACAGAGATCACCACTCTTTCATCTTAGAGGTAACTGTATATATAATAAGCTAGGATCTTTTAGCATAAACAAGACCTCTGCATAAGGATATTAAAGAGGTATATACCAAAAAGAGTAGTTTTCAGATAGTGAATTAGTGTGCTGATTTTGGCTGCAATAGAGTTAATTTTGTTCACAGTAGCTGGTATGGGGCTGTGATTTGGATTTGTACTGTAAACAGTGTTGATAACAGAGGGATGTTTTCATTGTCACTGAGCAGCACTTACACAAAATCAAGGCCTTTTCTGCTCCTCATCCCACCCCTTCAGTGAGGAGGCCAGGGGTGCACAGAGAGTTGGGAGGGGACACAGCAGGGACAGCAGATTCCAGCTGACCAAAGCGATATTCCATATGATGTGGTGTCATGCTCCACATATAGGGTAGGGCAAAAAGGAAGGGGCAGATGTTCAGAGTTTGGCATTTGTCTTCCCCAGTCGCTGTTACACATGATGGAGCTATCCTGGGAATGGCTGAACACCTGCCTACCCTTTGGAAGGGCTGAATGAATTCCTTGTTTTGCCTTCCTTTTGTGTGTGGCTTTTGCTTTCCCTGTGAAACTGTCTTTATCTCAACCCACGACTTTTCTCACTTTTACCCTTCCAATTCACCCCCCAATCCTGGGGGTAGGGAGTGAGTAAGTGGCTGCATAGGGCTTGGTTACTGGCTGGAGTTAAACCATGACAGAAGAACAATGAACATCACGTGAGAACTAGAAACTAGTAAGTAAAATGATCTAGCAGTGAGTTTATAATTACAGGGGATAAAATGATGCAAGGCAAAATTAAACTAAGGAGGTTACTGTTGTAATGTGCTTTGGGTGCAGCAAGCATGTGGTTCAGGGGAAAATTCATAGGGGAAAGGGGTCCATCAAAGGCTCCTAAACATGATGATATAGATTTAAAGTCCAGGCTCAGAGATTTTAACACTGTAGCATGGAGATAATAGCAAGTTATCCTTACCATGTTTTTATTTTCTTTTCCTGATGGGCTAGATGAACTTTTGGCTTGCTCTGGCGTAGTACTGCCATTCTTGTATTAGTGAATGTGGCTTTGCAAACATGCCAAGCTCACTAACATATCTGTCTTTATACATTCCCCTAAATAATGTAGTTGTTACCTTTTGTCTTCATGCAGAAAATAATACAAAGACACGAGTATATTGCAGAATAGTCACTTTCCCAGTATCTCTCCCTGGGTACTATGTAAATTAAAAGTAGGCTCTTGTGACAGAGCAAAGAATTGAAAGCAAATGTCTGGTCAAGTGAACATAGGTTATCTTCATATTGGGGAATAGCCATTTTAATCATCTTCACAATTTTTTTCTTGTGCTAAGAGCCTAAGATTCTTCATTGTCTTTCATTTAGGATGAAACATTCTCTGTTTAAATATTTGAATCCATGGCACAGAGGTAACCTTCACCTCTATGCACGTGCGTTTGGAAAATGTGCAGTGCTTTGCAGAAGACTTAGTACTTTTACAATATACTGTCACATTGATTAGTTAAACCAGAAACAACTATCACATAACTATTGCAGAGGCATGATATTAGAAGTCTCCAGCAGTTACCTCTCTCTGGGTTGATATTGAACATGGGCAGGTATCATCTCAATCTACTGATGCAGTATTAACTGAAACTCCTGCAGTCTCACTTCTCTCAGCTATACTGTGTTTTGTCCTATGTGAGGTGTTCCTGTGATAATGGATTCTGTGCATCATCCCTTTCACCTCTGCAGGCAGTATTTGACATCTGAGGGTGCTGCTGGGTGGCTGCAATTTGTGGGAGGGCAGGGGAAATGAAGGGAGGAAACTGTTGTTCCACCTTCCCTCTCTGCATCCATTCCTTCCTCTGGAGTAGCCATGGGCGTCTTTAGTTGATTCCCTCCTCACTGCTCCCCCCAAAGGAACCTGATTGGATAGAGGCCTTTTAGCTTTTTTTGATGTAAAGTAGGGAAGATGAGAGGGAGCAGAGAGAAGGAGTGGAGATGAATATGGCAGAAGACAACAGTAAGGTGTATACTGAAAATATGCAATCTGAGAGAGAACAATTGCTTGCTTGCTAGGAACAGTCTTCACTTTCTGCATTTCCTAACTCTCTGCACCTTAAATGCTAAAGAGCAAAATTAGTTTAATCCACTAGAATCTAAGGAACAATCATATTTCAAACAACTATCATACATTTGTTAAGCTTCTTTCCCCCGTCCCCCAAATCTCAGTATGGTAGATGATCAAAATGCCACAGCTGCCCCACACTTCCTTCCTTTGTCAAAAATTCTTGTGACTCATTTCACATTCTGGCTAGATTGCTGTTAGAAGGTGCATGCAGTCTTCTAATTTATGGTTAACAAGTCTGTATTATCTTTCTAATACCAATTGTCATGTAATAACAATTCCTCATGTAGGTTCAGCTGGGTACTACAAATAATTTCTCATATGTTTACCGACATTAAGAAACATATCTTAAGGAATGAAAGAAAGCGTATTATAATAATTGTTTGCAGGTGTTAAATGAAAAGCATTATAGAAATATATATAACTCTATTAAACCGGAGTCTCATAAGAAGGGGGATGCATAGTGATAAAGAAGCCTACATATTTCACAACTCAGAAATTAATTTCTTAGACTTCCATCATTCAAGGAAATCACATTTCAATCACTCAAGTGACATGAATTTTCATACTTACAGTAATCTCCTGTATGGACAGTATATCAGAAATAGTTCCCTGAAGAATAAGGCTAATTTTCTAACCCAGTCAACCCTTACTTTGAAGTCTGGATTGGGATGGTGATGGAAAAGTTTCTGCAAAGGTCGAAGTACTGAGCTTTAAAGCATTCTTTATTCTTCCAGTATAATGATGGCAAATCTACCCTCTCTCATTTCAACCTTTGAGTAAGTCCCTAAAGCAGAAATCAACAGTTTCACCTTGCTGTGCTTGACTCTTTCAGTGCCTTTCTCTTCTAGATCTTGTGCAACTGCCATTAATTCTATATGATGGCCTATTTCAAGCTTTTGATTAATGTTACAGAAGTGAAACTGTTAGCAAGGTCTTTCAATCACAGAAGTACATTTCCTTTGCACACTTAACAGGCTGTTGTTAAAGTTGCTTAATGAATTATATCCAGGGTCTGAAGAGGGTATGCAGGTTTGGCCAGTCCCTGCAATACTGAAAAGCTGGGAATATTCCCTTTTGTGGAAGGAGGTCTTATTCAGAAGGCCAGAGATGGCTGTGCCTTTTACCCTTGTGACAGGGTTCTGCAGCCCCTTCCTGGCTCTTCTGAAGGTGCTGATTGCTCACCTCCTACTGCTGTGCTCAGCCCAGCTTTGCCTTGCTGTGCCAGCCCTGGTGCACCAGTACTGTGAAACCATCTGCAGTGCTGGGGTGTCCTCCCTGCCTGTGCCGGGGAGGAGGGATCAGAAGAGGTGATATGGCCCTTTGTGTGAAACCCTAGGCGCTACCAATACAAATAGTCACCATACACTTAAATGCAGACTAGAGTAAGTCAGTACAGATAGCAGCAGTGCGGGTTGTGTTCTTGGTGTTTCAATGGTTTCACTGAAGAGCGCATTAGATATGCAAACCCCAAAGAAACTCCAGCACACAGAGATATGTGTTCTTAGTTGGTTAAGAAAACGCTATTATAACTTCCAGTTCAAGCAGTAATGTGGAAAGCAAGATTGAATGAATTAACTCACTTATATTAAGATGCTGAAGACACTACCTTGCTGGCTTCTGACAGCAGCTGTTTCACTGGCTGTAACTAAGATTGTCATAGAAAATCTGTACACTAGCTCTTATTTCCATCTTTTTCATATGTATCTATAAGATGTGAACCTAAAATTGAGAGACCTGTGAAGGACTCATAACAGTACTTGACATTTAAGTGAGCAACAAAAAATATTTAGGGAACTCCATGACTATTAGCGAAAATAATGGTAGTGTCTGGGGAATGCTGTTGGAGATCATTGTACTTCACAGATGAGCACACTTTTGGAGCACTGAAGGAGAATAAACAAGCCCACAAAATGAACATGATTATACTTTATGAAGGAACTAAAAGTATAGGAAAGAGCCAGTTCTCATAATACTGCTTTTGTGGTATTAAATTACCTAATCAGATCCCAAAGTCCTGCACCTGATATTTTTTCCTCTTATGCTGACCACAAAATATTGGGATAATTGTGTGGGCTGCAGAGCTGTGTAAAGACAACAATTCCCTACTACTGTTTCCAGCTGGTAAATTATTAGTGTGTCCATCTCTCACCATGGAGGTTCCCAGAAGAGTTAGTGTAGCTTTTGAGGGACTATGTAATACTTGTAATGAGATTCAGAACCCTTGTATTTAACCTGACATGGTTTTATGGGGAGTAAAAATTTAATGCACTTAACTGCGTAAAAAGATATGCGTGCTGACCACCCCTGTTCCCCTTTAGTGTAGTGAAAATCAATTTGCAAAGTGATGCTTGGAGCTAGTTTGAATGAATTATGTGATCTCCAATGCTTTAAAAAATATTTCTGAGCCTGTAGGAACCTGTCATGACCTGTGCTATATTCTTTACAGTCGTTGTCTGTAACGTGAGGTACGAAACCTCAGTGTCTCACAGAACTGGCTGCTGAAACAGTCATATGGCAACAGGAGTGAGGACAAAGATGTACCACTCTGTGTGCCTGTGTGTGACAAGTGCCTGGCTTCAGGGGGGCTGATGCTCTGGAGAGTCTCTGCTGGCCTACGTGAGGCAGATGCGGAAAAAGAGAAGAAGGCTCTCGTCTCTGCACCTCAGTTCCTACAGGCTCAGATTGTTTTAGCTGCATAAGCCTCTGTAGGGCAGTATCGCTGTATGTTACATACATCAGGCTTTAAAGTCTATAGGAAAAAAGAATAAGAAAATATTTGCTCTAAACCCACTCAAACCACTTCTAAATTCATTCTGACCTTCCTTACCTGAAAGCACACTGGTCAGTGATAGCTATACCTGTTCTTCCTTTCCTCCTTGACAAGCTTGTGCTGGACAAGCACAGTCCTCACTGTGGCAAGGCGAGCAGGGAGATGAGAAGGGGTAGAGTTGTTCTGGGGCAGCTCGCTTGAGCATTGGCCCCTGGCTCTGGCTGCAGAGGTCCCTGGCAGGCAGCCTCCCTGTCCCACCAGCCTGGGGGCATCTTTCAGTGGCCATCTCCACTGAAACCCCTTGAGATGATCTGTTGATTCAGGCTGTGCAGATGACGGCAGGTGTTTCTTCTCATGGTAATATAACAGTGAACCTTGGGCTTGTGTTTCAAATTACCCTGAGCAGTAGGGCAGAAACTGATGGGAGTCCAATTCTAGCCCCTAGGTTTCATAGTAACTCTGACATCTCACTGCCTGTGTAGGCACAAGTGTACCAAAATAAAATTATTCTGAGAGCGAGACATTTTTAGATGAGAGAGAGAAAAGAAGAAATAACAGCAGGTAGGAAAAATGTGAAAAAAGGACAAGGGAGATTGGACTAAGGCAGTGACTGACCCGAGAATGTACATATCCCAGTTGAGCTGAGATTGTCATAAGATCAGTAAGTTTCAAGCAAAGGCATTTCAGACCCTTGTTGTTATCCTGGTGACAGGGGAAGTGTTATCTTCCGCCCCCTCTCAAATATATAAATTATATATTGTATTATATATAATCTTATCCAGGATGGTGTAAGGAAGCTTTGTTGCCCAAAGTTAATGCGTGGTTAATAGGAAGTTGCTGAACTTAATTGACAGATCTTACTCATGCAGCATCCCAGTGCTTCTGATGGCTAAAATTTAAAGGCTGGCATATTGTTCCAGCTGTAATCAACATTTGAAAAATGAATGGACTTCATATGCCTGATCCTGTGCTCTCACACTATATTGACGGTTGGAATTAAGAGCAGAGAAGAAAATATTAAATGTTCACAGTCAAGGGAAATGCAACAAGCTTCCAGTAACAGTCTGTTGGTAACTGTGACTTTTAAAGTGAGATAAACACAGTTTCTGCTCCCTGAAGGAGCAGAATCACTCCTGGACTGTGGTTGTTTATCTCAAAAATTATTCAAACAGAGTTATGGAGATTCTCACTGGAAGTCATGATGATTTCCAAAACTAGCATTCTAGCAGAGAAGGAGGAGAGAAACAACACTGCCAAATCTGAAAATACAGTCTGGAGTTTGGATGAAGGAATGAATGTGGGATTGGTCTTTTTGCCTGAGGCTTGGGTTAATTTGTTCCCAGTGTTGTCAGTTACATCCTTGGTGATTCCTGCTCTTGTGCATGGTAATTTTTTGACCAAGTAAAAGCTGTTGGATGGGGCTGTTATGCAAGATAAAGGGAAATAGATCATCTTTCCTTGTGTTGGTTCTTCACAGCTTGTGAGAGGGAAAAAAACAAGGGTTAGAAATTACAACTCCATACAGAAATGGGGAAGATGAGATCTCACAGTGACATTTCTTAATGATACCCTTCAGGGTTTTGGAAACCTTCAAAAGCAGTGTTACGTTTTCCCATCACATAACCCATTTTATGCAGCCGAGAATTAAAATATACAGATATGTACATTATCACATCTAGGAAGTGTAGTCAAGAAAGACTGGAAAACATCTCTGGGTCATACACATTTGAATGTGTTCATGCTGCTCAGCTCCTGCTCCCTCCTTAAAGGCTGTGCTGTTACATGTGGGGAGGGGAACAGCGAACAGATGACCTTGCTGACCCTGTAGACACTCACAAATGTAGCTGACATGAGAGCAGGAAAAAACTGGGTTTCCTAATGGGAAACCTTGCTTTGATCAGAAAGGTGTACTAGGGATTCCTGGCCCTGGGAGCATTGGAGTGCCAAATGTTGTTGATATAGATACTAAGTGTATACACTGTGTGCCATCTGGGACATGGGCTTTAGGAAAGGGGACACCGAGCTGTTGTAAGTTGCTACCATGGTGTTGCTGAAGTCCTGGGGCAGGTAAAGTTTACGCTGGCTGATGATCTGCCCAGGTTTATTATGGTGGAGGGATGTCTAGGATTTCATTTTCTATGGTACTTTCACCATACCCGTCTCCTTTTCCCCTTAAAAGTCTGTCAAAACAAAGCCTGTTTTAAAAGAAATGAATGTAGAAAATGTGAAACATAAGGATCTTTTACAAAGCGTCTTTTACAGTGCTGGGGGCATAGAACAGGGCAGTGGAAGATAAGCCATTATGTATGTTGAGGAAGTCTAAGAATAAAGATTATAGGCAAACAGTCTACCTTTCTTTACAAGGCCTTGATTTACATCCCTGAAATCTCAAATTTAGCTATTACAATGAAGTCCTGTTGCACACAGAGCTGCCTTTTTATCACCACTTAAAATCTAATTAATCCGTATTGAAGCACAAAGATTTCTGTTGTGTTTTAGGGTGAGGGGTCATAGAGCCCTCTTTGTTCATCCTCAGGCTTGTAATCATCAGGCATTGGGATATAATTTTACCAAGCAAATTGGAAGGTAACAGATCAAATCCTTATCGGAAAGCCTAACTCATGATTTAGTGAAGCCCTTCGTCCTTTATGTGAAACTTTATATTCATGAAGAACAAAAAAGTGTTTCAGAGCTTGCAAAGGGTTAATAGCAAGGGCTTATATTTGGGGAAGCAGAAAACTAAAACCATCATAGCTTCCACCATCACTCAAGGTAGCTGCTGGTACAGAACTGCTGGGGAGACCTTCCTTCCTCCTCAAGCTCTCAGGACTCTGCTCTTATAATGGCCTTGGTCTATCAACCAATGATGCAATTAAGTGGCATACTCTTCTCTCTGTTGGGATGGGTCCTGTCCTGTCTCACCACCTACCTACCCCAGTGGAAAAATCTTAACTTGGAACTGAATGAGCTGGAGATCTGGACCATGGGACTCTGGCAAGCTTGTGTTGTACAGGAAGAAGGGGGAATGCAATGCAAGGACTTCGATTCTTTCCTAGCTTTGCCTCCAGAGCTCAGGATTTCTAGGATTTTGATGTTTTTTTCCAATGGATCAGGGCTTCTAGGCCTCTTGCTCTCGGGATTTGGGTTGGACTGTTTGAAAATTGGTGGAAGACAACAGGAACAAAAGAAACGGTTGTTGCTGTTCGGAGGAATGCTCGTCTGGATATCGGGGATTACAGCTATTGTCCCAGTTTCTTGGGTTGCCCATTCCACAGTCCAGGAATTTTGGGATGAGAATATACCAGATATTGTTCCCAGGTGGGATTTTGGGGAAGCATTGTTTGTTGGCTGGCTTGCTGGATTTTGTCTTGTATTAGGAGGATCCCTACTTAATTGCACAATCTGTTCCACTGAAGTCCATCCATCTTCAGTCCATTACACAGTAGCAGAACAGCAGGATCAGTGTCAACGCTTGGAAACTGAAACTAGGCCTTGAGATGGAAGGCTTTAAGCTGTACAGAAATACTGTCCTATCTTTTCCAAACCCTACTGCAAGCCAGAGGCTTGTTCCAGTAGTAATTCAAAGGACTCTTTTTACCTAGCTGATTTCCTAAATTTATGTCTGTTTTCTCCATAAACCGGTATTGGAAGGTGGTGTGTTTTCTCACCTGTGGAACTGCTTAGAACTGTGTTTCACAAAAGAATGCTGAAATTTTTGTAGACTCTGCAGGAGAGGTACTTTTGCTTCCTCAACTGCACTATAAAATCCTGAAAATTAATATGCATGTTCTCTTACAGCTTGGGTTTTAACTAAAATGTGCTTCCTTTTTTATGTAACCAATGAAATGAACCTCAAAGCTTGACTCGCTATTTCAGTTTTTCACTTGCCTAATGCAGTGATGTACAAACTAGAGGAGATTTCCTATCCTAAACAGTCTATAAATACCTGCATTGCATGAAATGGTTTTTCTGTGTATTTGGAAATAGTAGTTTTCTGAACTTGTAGCAAGCTTAGCAGATATCTTTTTGTGCATGGGGTGTGATGGTGTGGGTGCCTCATACCCAGCAAGTTGTGTTTTCCCAGTCTACTGCATTAAACTGCCCATACAAGTTATTCTAGGCATTTCGGGCACCTGCATACTTTATGCACAAAAAATAGCCTGAGAAATGCTAATTTAAAAATAGTTACACTATCTTCTTCAGATACAGTCTTGAGGTATTACGCATCCTATCCACAGTTCCTTAAGCTCCATTCACTGATGTTTGGAATATTTTGCTGTGCAATCTTTGACTTTTAAACATACGACATTTAACATGCCACAGAGCAGACAGCATCATTTTCTCTAAGTGGAAGTGCAACAATGTAGTATTAGAATTTAATATGAAAACAAACTGTGAGATGCCAAACCTAGCAGAACTGCTGTAATGTTTTAGCATATTGATGGAAAGCCAAGTATATGCTTTTCTTAAAAAAAAAAAACAAACAACCAAACCCAAAACAAACAAAAGGTGAGCCAAGCTGTGGCCACACACTTCTGCTACTGGTTTACCAGACCACCTCCAGCCCCTCAAACACTGCCCATGGAACCAGGCTAACAAAGCAGGAGGGAGGGGGAGAAGTATTTCATGCTTCATAAAGCATTGTTTTAACTTTTGCTTATGTACAGTATGACAAAGAATTGAGTGCAACACTGCCTGCCAGGCGTTTCTGTGACTGCAAAAACTGACCTTCGCATCCAGACCCAGGCTTCAGTTTGCTGGATTTCTGTTGTCTGTGCTAGGATGTAATTATTTCCCTGCCTGGAAAAAACTCAGCTTAGACTTAACTGTACTGGAGCTTGGACAGTGGGACTCTGGCAAACCTGCGTAGTCCAAGGTTTTGGAGGAATATAGTGTAAGGATTTTGATTCTTTCCTAGCTTTGCCTCTAGAATTCAAAGTTTCCAGGACTTTAGTGTCTACATCAAATGGACTACAACTTTGGAGTGCTGTGATCTCCAGTCTTGGTTTGGACTGCCTAAAGTTGGAGGATACAGAGCAGAACCTAAAGAAACAGCTGTTACTACTTGGAGGAATACCCTTGTTGATGTCTGCAGTCCCTGTGTCTTAGGCTGCCTACACTATAATCCAGGATTTTTGTAGATTGTGCCCAGATGGGAAATTGGGGATGCACTTTTCAGTGGCTGGTTTGGTGGATTTTTTATAATTCTAGGAGGATGTCTACTCCTCTCCAAATCTGCTTATCTTCTGACTGTCAATTACCAGAGCAGTATGCAATGACAGATATACAAGATGCCCAACAACATCTGGAAACTACTTAAAGGCAGATATCAAGTTTTCTGATTTCTTACTCTTGCATTAAAGAAAGATCTGCTGAACAGGCAGGTCACTGTTTACAAGATCAGGGGAGGGGTTCTTTCTTACTAAGTAATACCCACCGCTGTATTTCTCCCAGATGTGATCAACTGCAGATTTTGTTTTTGTAGTATGGCTTGGGTTTTTTTTAGAATAAGTGAGTATAAAATTTTTAATCTCTAGGCCTGTGTGAAGACTTGACCATATCTTCAATAGCAGAACTCCTCCAGGGCTGCTTTAAACAAAGTATTTTTTACAAAAATAATATTAGTTTAATTCTGAAACAGTTTGTAGCACCAGTTCAACATGCGTAACAAAAACCTAATGCAGTACAACCTTGAATGAAGTTCACTGGGCGGTATCATTTACAGTAAACTAGATGTTCTCAGACATAATGTCATGTAATACAAGATTCTCTATCATGACTCTGTGAGAGCGAGAGATAATATGACTACCTGTATCCCTGCCCAATCTCTCTCTCTCCCTCTCTAAGGAAGCCCAGTATTTCTGAATAATCAAGAGATGTTGTTGTCCAGTCGAGTCGACTGTGTTCATTGCTGTTGCAGTTTTTACTTCATGAATGTAAAGAACTAACTTCAAGTATATGAATCAGTTTCTATATAACTTACCCTAAGAGCTGTCAGTGATTGATGTGAACTTTCTATAAATTGCCATGATTTCACATTGACAAAGCTGTAGCAGCCATCTGTTTCTGCAAAGAGCATATTAAGATATAGAACAGCAATAAAAGAATTAAATAAAACACTGGTCTGGAAAAGAGCTTTGTTAAAAAAAAAAATGTATTTTCCAATCACTGAAACACAGGAAAAGTGCAGAGACAAGTTAATCTATGTGATGTACTTGCATATGCTTACAGACAAAATTAGAACAGAAACACATTCAGAATTTAACCTGATTAAATATTAAGTTCAATCCTGAGCATTTTATATTTAATACAGTATATAAACATAGCAATAGTAAAAAGAAAAATAATCTTAAAATTATTTGATTTGTGTTCTATTACAATTTCTGCTAAACTTTACTCATTTGGCTAAATATTCTTGTACCAGTAATATTTAATTTTGCTATATATGCAACTGCAGTGACATTGGTACCTGGCAATAGAACTAATTACATTCGTTATACCCTGCTGTGCAGGGTAAATTCCACTTTAAGAGCAGTATTTATAACTTCAAACTGATGGGAACTTATTTGTATGTAGTATTTTAGCTTATTCGATTGAGTGTTTCAAGTGTGAATAAGCTGAATTACAAAAAAAAAAAAACAAAAAACCAAAAAGCCAGAATTGTTAAAAGCTGCCTACGAATATGTACAGCTTTACCAATCTGGAAAATTAAGAGCATGAATATGTATAAGTCTCTCATTTTCAAATGAGTTTTGCAAGCTGAAGCCAGCAATACTTAAGTTTTGACCTCACTTCATGCTTACAAATCAGACAATAATACTTTTTTTGGAAATTATTCAACATATGAGAAAAACCAGCTAATCTGGCAAGAATTTAGACAGCTTTAAGTATTTTTCACAATAGCATCCTTAATGTCAAATATTTTTATGACCAGAACTGAACTATATTAAACAGAACATAAATAAGACTGTAAATAAATAAAAGAAAAATCATAAAGTACACCTCTAAATATCATTCTACAAACAACTTATATAATCAAGTTGAGAAGTTGAAACTGTCAACCATCATTTCACCTCTACATTAAATATTTCCAGATTTTTTTTTTTTAAATTGACCTTTCAAACATGAACGTTATCTCAAACCCAAGACACGAAAAACAAATGGGGTATTCATAAAGGATGTTCAATCAGTCATCTTGCCCAAAATAGCATGTTTGGCTATACTTTTCAGTGAACTGATGTATTTGTGCATAAGAAAACCCTTGGGTGTTACACAGACCTCTCATCACAGAATTGTCACTTTGAATTTAAGACAGCTGCTACCATATTGTGGTTATATTTGTTTCCATTTTCTCACGAAGTAATGATAGCATTTCTGAAAAATGAAGTCCATTCAGTGTGGCTTGTTGCTTGGGGAAGAAAACTAGCCAGTGAACGAAATATGTCTGAATGCAATATATTAAGCAGCAAATGAAATAATTCTGTTCTCTGCAATGTCCACCTACTTACACAGTACCCACAGAAGATAAGAACCCAACTGCTTTACCAAGTCAGGACTGTTTAAAAATCTACCTACATCTAATGTTCTGGACTTCTAAGAGAAGGCATCCAAGTTGCCTTCTGATGAAGCAGCCTGCTAGGAGAAGCATGTAAAACAGATCTGAAACAAGCCATTCACATCTATTCATTAAACCTGTGCACCCTCAACTGAATACAGGGTCAATTGTGTATTTAAAAAAATGTTATTTATTGTACCAAAATATGTGCAGACAGAGTTTGGAGCTTTTGTTTTCATAAAGGGTTTACCTTACCAACAGGACTTCTGATAACTGAGTTAGCATGTGACAGATCTTTCTCCTGGTACAAATGCTTTAATGAAACATCTTCATATTTGTAAACCTAACACAAAAGGGGGGGCTGTCTGATTTTTAACTGTACAGTGGATATAACTATTTAAATATCAATGTTGGTATTGATTCATCCCATTCAGAAAGCAGCTGCCCCTTTTGTTAGTCTCATAATTTTTTAGGGTTACTTGTCTGCCTTGCCTTTCTCACTCTCCTGCAGATGCAAGAAACCTTTTAGTGCAGGTTAAAGTACTGTACATTCACAAAACTAGACTCTGAACTGTGTCTCTTCCTACAAAGTACTAGAAAACAGAAGAAATTTGTTTTCAGAAACAAATTCCAATGTGAGTGATGAATGCAATTAGCAGCTGTTGTGAGGCAGCCTGGATGTTTTGGAAAGGAGCTTATGCTTGTGGCTAACTTTAAACTATAAAAGTCACACTTGTACAAAAATACTGTATGGCAAAACAGCCATCTTCACAGTCTGCTCACATGAAAATAGTGAAAAGATAAACAATTGTCTGTTGAACACAATTTTTCTCAACACAGTGCAGTTCAACAGGATACTTACTAAGTACTGCCTTAGTTCATTTGTTCCATCTTTACAAAATAAAAGCACATGTGATACATACAAACTGTACAAAATCAGCATCGGTATACCAAAATTAATCTACTTTGGTTTTCTGTTTGTTGTGGGGTTTTTACCATCTTTTAAGATTACAATTCAATTCACTATATTTTACAAATAAACATATCAACAGTGAACATAAGATAGATGATCTTCAAAAGCACATCACTGAAACTACAAAGCTCATCTGAAAAGAGATGAACAAATGGAAAACCACTTCAATGAAAAAAGCATAATTATACATCATCAGCTGGAAGGGCTGGTATACTGATCTTTGCTCTTGTAAAGTATGCTATCTTCTCCCTGAAATTAGAAAAGAAAATGAGAGATTATTTTACCATTTATGGCACGACTCCAATGTCATGTGCTGTAGAGTTGCTAATGTTGCAGCATAGTTCTGTAAAGTAGAGGTTTGGAAAATACACAGTGAATTTATGTACCAAAAATGTGTCACATTCATGTGACATAATTCCCTTCTTAGGCAGATTTATGTAAAAAGCAGCTCCAATTTTGGAAGGAAAAAAAAAAATCAATATTTCATTAATAACTGCAATGATGAGATTGAAATATTGATTCAGTCACTGAATTTCCTACGATGATATTTTCAGCAGGGGGATGAAAAGGCAAAAGAAATAATTTTTTCCTGACATGGGAAAAGGGCAGGGTGGGAATTGTTGTGTCTGGGCAAGAGTTAGAGAAGCAGAATTGTCAACCTATTCTCCAGGTGTTTCCCCCTTGTGCTGTTACCATTTCTGTCTCCTATGAACTAAGAAATTACTGAAGCATAACAAGTTTACACAGACTTGCCTAGCAGCAGGCTAGAAAGCAGAAGATAAGTATTAGGGGCTTAAAAATTAAAGCTCAGAAGAGTAATTCTTCTTGAGAACTTCAAAAATGCCTCTCTGTGATTAGTCTGAGGCCACAGCACCATAACAAGTCTAACTAGCAAGGCACGTACAATTCAGTCTCAGGAGATATTTGTCCAGAAGACTAAACCATGTTTTCCACTGGTGAGGCTTGAGTTCCCATTAAAAATAGTAGCTCAAAGCAAAATCACCTCCCTAAACTGGATTCCTCCTCCAAGTTGTGTGGTCACTAGAAGATAAAGGACAATGGAGTGTTTCGATACCCTTCTTGCAGAGGAATGATGTCTTGAGCACTATTACATGTTCCAGTAGATTTAGGCAGTCTGTTGTGATGACTGTTGTAAGACCAGCACTGACCAAAACTCTTTCTTAAGACATGCAATAAGGTGAAAACTGTTTGAAGATGCTCTGAGTTTCACACTAAAGATAAATAACTCAGCTGTTCTTTGCTGAGGAACCCTTTCCTTTCTCTTGTTTTGATTCTGCATCACTTACAGCTGTGATTTGCAATACATGTCACCTCACAGCCCTTACTTGTTTATGCATATCTCCAACTGCTCAAAAAAGACGGTTAGAAAAGGAAAAGTATCTCACATTTATTAGTAGCTGACTTAAATTTCCTATAAAGGAATCAAAAATTCAAACTTTAAAAACACGAGTTACTGACAAAACAGATCAAATTAACTTGCAGTATTATTTCTGTGTTCAAGAGCAAGCACTGTATTTTTCAATTAAAAGATTCATTTTTATATATAAGTGTGGCCTTCAGGACACTTATTTGCCAGCCTTTTAGGAATTTAGACCAGTTAAAATTAAGATTTGAGATAGAAAGTATTCATTCTGGCTTATGCTACGCAAGAACACTTCATTAATTGCTTCAAGTAATTGGTTGCTGTTCCCACAACCAAAAGGAGAAAGGAAAATAAAAGGAAGAGTGATTCAAGATCTTTCTTTAATAGTAAGTCTTGAGCAAGGCACACTTTCCTGATGAGACGTATCCTGTTCTACTTCTCCTTGAGGGGTGATTTGCTTCAGGCACCTGCCATCACTGGAAGAGATCCCAAGACTTAAAGCCCACTGTCAACCTACTGTGGGTGAGGTGAGCCACGGCAACAGTCACACACAAGGCCTGCCTACAGCAGGATGTCACACAGAGGTCTGAAATTCCCCTCGGCTTCCTCACCACCACAGTTCAGCTGACACACTGCCACCTCTGACACGAGCAAGTTACCAAGCCCTGGTCCTTTGAAACTCCAACTTAGAGCTATGTTAGAAATGTGCAATGCTTGTGGCAATTCAAAAGCATGTGGATTTTTGACTAATGTTACAAGGCATGTCTGATTATATCTAGAAATAATTCATGTTACTTCACTACATTAAAAAAAAGCATGAAAAGCAGAACAGGCCATACCTGAATGACTGCACCTGCAGTGGCACTTTCTGGCTCTGCTCCCGTAGCCGGCACACATCCTTAGAAGCTTTCCTCATCAATTTCTCAGCATTTAAACCTTGTTTCTGCTCTTCTTTTGACTGTTCAGCCTGTAACAAGAAAAATAACTGTATTTTGCTAATAACAAACATTTCAAAGAAATGACAGATTCTTCTGTGTCAAGCAAAACACTTGGAAGTGTTAGGTTTACTGGTGGACCCAATGATATTATAGGTCTTTTCTAACCTAAATTAATCTACGATAATCTCTATATAAAGGGTCAACAAGACACAAGACTGACATCACAAGACTAAGCCACAGGCACAACGTAAGAAACAGTTCTTTCCCTAAAATAATAAATAGAACAAATCCCATGCCATCACAGGTGGCAACTAGGTTTTATAAATTTCGATGAGATATTTTTTAAGGCTATAGTTAGGCAATATCTAAATTTGTATGAACACGTATTGTCTATCCAAGTATCTTTTTAGAACTGGGAGCCACTGATTCTCTTTCCATGTACAATACTTTTATTTCCTAATGAAACTCTCAGGAAAGTTTCTTATAACTACCCTAAAATGACAGACAGAAAAATGAGGAAGGTGTGCTCTCAAAATACACCTTCAAGTTTTGTTGACCTTGTTAGCAAGGAACATGAACTTTTGTGCTTTTATTGATGACATGGTACCTATTTTGCACGAGACTCACTTTTTTCATTTGCACTGTAGAGGTGTAAAAGCCAAGGCAAATGAACAGAACATCAGTGGTAACAACAGATCAAAGGTCACTTGTGAACACTGTTGAGCAGCCACATATGCCCCAGGAAGTTACTGTATTTCTTTACCTCAGTATTCCTGGCTCTATGTCTTTACCAAGCAGTGCTGGTAACAGGACAGTCATAGCTGTGCCATCCACCTTTTCAGCAAGATTGCTATTAACAGTTGAGCTTGGGTTTTTAAAAGCTTAATCAAGGGTTTCTGAACACTCAGTAATTTGAACAGCAGCACTTTTTAGGTCACCTGGACTTCTTAGACAAATAGCCACTGTCCACACGCGGACGAGTCCCCTACCACACGCATTATCACCCCCGAAATGTGTGGGGTACATGGTATGGGCAGTGCCACCTTGAGTGTGCACTTAGTTTTCATTTCTAGACTGCAGGCACCGCCAGACAAACGTTATTTGCTGTAGTTTGAACTTTGTCAGTCATCAAAATTCAATAGAAGCAGTCCACATTCTTAACCCACTCTAAAGTTCTAAAGAGGTTCATTTTTGATTCTTAACTTTAGACACTTGAAAATGCTGTTCTGTTACCTCAAATTAAAACATACATGCAAGCCAGAAACGATGATCTTCAAAGGTGATTTGTAACTTAGGAGTTCACATTCCCAGTTCTGAATTCAACCCAAACAACAAAACCAACTAATTCAAAAGAGCTAGTCCGTACCATCAGTTTCATACTGGGTAGTTATAAGAAAGCTGTTCACCTCAGGATAATGGTACCTCAGTCTGTTGAAATGTACTCTGGTGTTTTATATGAAAGCATTTTACATGAAAGAGCACCACCCTTTCAAAAACTTGTGCAAAATCCTGTCAGCTTGTATGGCTGCTAACTTCTTCAGTCCCCATCTCCAAAATAGCTACGATTTTAAAATGCAATTAACCTATAAATAGTTTTCTTTATTACATAGTGAGCATAAATTTGCAATCTACAACTGGTAATGTCTTAATTAATTTTACGTATGTCACTGGCCATATGTTTTACCAGCTCCCCTAGTTAGTATTTATCATCAAAGCACTAAACATACAAGATTTCAAAATTTTCTATTTTTATCCTTTTCCTAACTATACATGAGATTCTTATGACTACTGCATTTTAGTTTAATATCTAGATGATTTTTTGTTTTCATATTAGCTACTAGCATGTATTCTTTTTTCATTTTAATCCATTTATTTTTTCAGGATGCTCTCAGAGAAACTTGGATTTCAGCCCAATGTCTCTAGGAATATGCATATGAGAAGGTATGTACATGGCTGTGTTTGCATTTGCATCATGTTTCTTGAGTGATCTATATAAAAAACAGAAAAGCACACTACTAAAATGGCCATACATTCAATAACTCCCCAAAAGCTGGCACTTATCTACCAAAAATAAATGCCAGACAGGAATCCTCTATCTGGGCTTAGTTTAAGCTTAAGTTAGTTTAAGATGGCAAAGAAGAAACACTATCAAAATTAAAGCTGAAACACTATTTCCTATCTCATTCTTCCATGTTTTTTGTACAGAAGAAACTGAATCTAAAGAAAAATTGTAACTGTGCTAAAGACCAAAACACTGGAACAAGAATATACTTGTGGTATTAATGACAATTACAGATTACCTCTACATAGAGGACATACTGAAAAGAAATAAAGAAGATACGTACAGATCTTTACAGGAATCTTTTTGGATATAAACTAAGAAGTCCTTCAGAGGACAGCAGGTGTCTGAAAACTTACTTGTATGAGGAGTTAAGACTCAAACATCAAAACTCTGCAAGATTTCTCACAAAAATCCAATCTAAACAAGAGAAAGTGTCTGTGGTGCACAGAATTTCCCACTGTTTTCTGATCTGCAGGTATTACTGTGCTTTACATACTTGCTGTACTTTGGAAGGTGTGGTAGGAAGGGGAGGGAAGGTATGGAGTCCCTGTATCTGGCTTCAAGCAGAGTAACTGAGTGCTAGCAAGCAGCCACTGATTTTCAGCATCCCCCTCATCTGCGGTTTCATTTTCCACTTGAGACTCTCTCAATTTCTCTGGCGTTTCCAGCTGCTGCATTAGTCTGTGCCATTATAATGCCTGCAGGATCTAAAAAATAATCTATGGCAATGTTCTCAAGGCTGCTGTGTTTTGCTAACCCAAGAGGAAACACTGACAGCACAGTACAGTGTTCTCAGGGCTTGTTTTGCTCCACAGGGGAAGGCAAAAATTTTAAGGGTAGAAATATTTCTAGAAACTTTATAAGCACTCTTCAAAGAGGTGGAGTGAGTGTGATCCTTGTTCTGATTTTTACCTTGGAAAGGACTTTAATGCTGCGCTATGGCCTCTATATATTTTAGGAATGTATATTATTGCCCTTATTCCTCACCACAGTGTAACGGTGTTGATCACTGAAACCAGCAATATAAAATGTGACAAACTTATCTGCTGCCTTGAAGAGCCAGCTGAAATAAACCACAAATCCAAAGGATTCATAATATGAAATGTTGCAGGGGCATACTATGTTCTAGTGGGAAGAGCTTTAGAGTGGGAGTAGTTTTAAATTAAACAATCAGAAATTGTAATTTCTATCCTGCATCCAGCATTAGATAGAAACTATGAACTTCTGAATAGATTTAGCTATACTCCTTTTCTATAAGCTATTTTTTATGGATTAAAATGCAGATCAAATTCATACAGTGAATTCACATGGTAAAAAACAACACAGTTACACTGTGTGATGTTTTAACATTGTGCTCCACCTCATTTTGCCCAAGGGTTTTTCTGACATTTGTCAGTGCTCAGCCTAAACTCTACTAGTGCTTTATAGTCACTCCACTAACTATAGCGAACAGCAGATGCCAAAAGACACTGGAAGACAGAACAGGGCATAAACATAAGAGTTGGGAGAACATATTGGGAAAAAGTTTTGTTTCCTAAGCTGTTAGACATTCGAGGGCTTCTTGAAGTATATGGTAACATTACAGTTAGTGCCTCTGATGGATTTTTCTTCCATGAATTTATCAAATTTATAAAATGGTAAACTTTTGAACCTATGCAGACTTGCAGCACTCAATGTTCTCTTGAAAACATTTTTACAGTTTCTGAATGTTGTGCTATGTTTGCTTGCGTTTAAGCTGCCCCCTCTTCAATTCTCTACTTCCTGTAGAATAAAAGACAATGATTAATTGCTTTCCTCCACCTCACTCATGATTGCATACACTTCAGTTGCAGCTACTTAGCCACTCCTAACATGAAAGCTGTTTCCTCCTTTAACCATCCTTGTTGACCCTCTGTAGTTTTATTTTCCACTTTGAGAAGGGGAACAAGAAATGAACAATGTTTCAGTTACAGGCGTAATAGTATTTAGATCATAAAACAATGATTTGTTTTGTTCTAAGTTCTTTTCTTGCTAATTCCCACCTTATTTGCTTTTCGACATCTGCTAATTGCTGTGATGTTTTTGCTGATGTTTTTGTTCCTTATATCTGGAGTCTTGCATTCCTAACATCTAATTCAGAGCTCAGCTTTGTATATGTAAACATTAAGATCATCCTTCCCTCTTCTACTCAAGGCTATTTACTGACATTTAGCTTTCAAAAAAACCCAAAGAAAAAAACCCCAACAACTATTGCTTACATATTGGGAGGACTTCTGCACCTTATTCAAAAGTTTCCATTTTTACTACTCTCAATAGCTTGGTGTCATCAAAACCCTAATTTCTACCAACCATAAATAGCTAAAGAGCACAGATCCCTCCTGGCTGTCACTCACAACCTGCTCTCATGGAAAACTGGTGCACATTGACTGATATGGATGGAAAGGGGGCTCCAGAGGGCATGTACTCCAAGCTCCAGCTCAGAGTAGGTGATGCTAGAGCTGGGTGCTCAGGGTCTCGTCCACCAGTTAGGTCCTGAATACCTCCAACTGTGCAGGTTAGGTGGAGGGTTTTTTTTGCTTGGTTGGGTTTTTTTCCTCCTCTAACAACTTCTCTAGGTCCCTATTCCAGTCTATGATCTCCCTAATAATTTAAAAAACCAAACAACTTCCCAAAAATAAAAACCCCACAACATCTAACTTTTTAATATATCTTGCTGGAATTTTCCACGTCCCAACTTCTTACCATTGAGTCTCATTCTTCTATCCCATTTCTTCTCTTTTATTCACATGAGGGCATCTTACTGCCTTATGGCAGTGCATATATACTTACATTGTTTTAGAGATCATCACATAGAGAACAGAATTTGGCTTTCCTTCACCAAAACTAGAACAACTATGTCCTGAATAAAGAAATAAGCCACAGTGGAAGTACTTCCTTTTTCACATGCCCCTACCACTCTAAGTAATGAGTCAGTGTCTCTCTGTACCTGTTACAAGCATCTTTTGAACACAAGTTCTGTGCAGACTGCAAATCAACCGACGCTGAAGGATAGAGAGCATACACAAGTCTGTAGAAGTATGGCTGGAATGTAAGAATTCTAAATGAACTTCCAATTAAATGCTATTTTACTGCAACAACCACAACTCCAAATAATAGAACTGCTAGTCTGAATTACTAAAGTATTTAGAGGGCACTAGAAAAATACCACCTAAAATTATAGGTTTAAATGCTGTAGTATTGACCAACAAACAGTTTACATTATGTAATTCAGATGCATAATTAGTCAAATGTCAGCTTCTGTAAAAATCTTTTAACACAACTGACCAAATTCCTTAGCAAATTCATATCAAAGTTAGGGGTATATATGCCTATTTATTCACACATATCTGAATCTGCTCATACCTGTTTTTCAGCTTGTTTCAAGAGTTTCTGGAAACGTTCATCCTCTAGCACACACAGGGGAAGTTCTGCCTCTCCTCTGCCTTTCATTTCCTCAAGTTTTTGTTTAAGGTCCCGCAAGGCCTGAAGCTCATCATTCAGACGATTCTGCCTCGTCCGTGACGCCTGGAGGTCCAGCTCCAAGTCAAGGGAAGTGCGTACGGGGCACTCTTGTGCAGCTCTTCGCATGATCGGCTGGCAAACAGGCTGGATCATTTGGGAAACAGAATAAAAATTAACATGCAGAGAGGCTAGAGTAGGGTTTGACATAATACAGTCAGAAAGGCTCAAATATTTTTTTTCTTTAGCGTTTTTTTTAAGTACAAAAATTCACATATCCTCGAATTTTTCTTCAGTCACTAGCTAAAAATAAATGCGTTTTTTTTGCTAACCAGGTGCACAATTTATAGGTTAAAACCAAGAAAACATTCTGATCCCCAGGATGACACAATGCCAGGAGACCCAACACTACACTTATTACCCCATAGATTTCAATTACGTTATTTACCTTTATAAACATTTGCTTTTTCAAGGTCTAACCAAACACACAATGTTATGAACTCTCTAAACATACATTTCTTCAGCATATTTCACATTATTTACTGTTCTTTCACAGTGACTTTTCACATGAATAAGTCAGGCAGGAGAAGCCATCCCAGACTATGAAGTATTTCTTTTTTATGTAAAATGTTATCCTGCTGCCTGGTGACATGCCTTCCACAGGACTATTTTTCTAGTTACAATTAAGCTTAAAATATAACTCTCTCAATTTATGTAAGAATTAATTTCATGCAAGAGAAATAGAATCTTACTCTCTTGTCCTTCAACCCTTTTGCTATTTGAACACTTGGAGAAGAGTAAATCCCTTTAAAAGGACATCTGAATCCTTGAAATTTCCACCAAAATTTGCTTCAGATGTATGTTGCTAGCACTGACTTTTATGCAGCATAAGCCTCCCTGTGTGACTTCCTAATACTCAAGTTCAGCAACAAATGCCATGATGCTGAGCAGCAGTGTCTGGCTGCTGGCTTCAGCCACAACTAAAACAGCACAGGCTTTGTTGGAGGGCAGAGATGTAGGACTGGGACCACTGTGTTGAGATTTAACGTGAAACTATAGGACTACATGTGGTACTTGCTTTGTTTTTGCTGAAAAACTTCTAATAAAGCATATCCTTTAAATCATTTGGTATTCCTTCTCTCCCCGTACTTTGTCCTAAACCATGTCCAGTTAACAAAGCACATACCCGTTTAACTCTTAGGCTCCGCCGTTCTGTGGCATTTCTTACAAAGAGAGACTTTTTGGCTAGTGTTGAGCTGTCACTGTCACTTCGATTCAACTGTGAAAACATAAACAACAAAGAGAGAAATAAAGGGCATTCATATACAAATACATCTGTGTTGATACACCCAATCAAGAGAACCTCAGTGTTAAGACACGTGTAGGTCGTATTCTTAGTATAAAGCAAAAAAATCTGCAACTAGAATCAGCACCTACTCCAAAATTCTAATCCTACACCAAGACAATCATTGATCTTACTGAATGAATAGTAAGTAAAGAGTAAGTAGACTCTTTAGGAATGCAAGGAAGGTAACTATGGTTATTAGGAACTGACAGATACAAACTATGGATTTCACTTACCTGGGGCAGGCTTTTAACAAATTTACTACAGGGAAGATAAATTACTGTAGACATCCATCTGTCCAACAAGCAGTATTTTTGTATTATTTGTAACAAGTACAGGTGTGCCTACAGCTTCCTTCAGAAGCACTTCCTGCTTCTCCAAATTATGCACCACAGCTCAGCAGTAGCTTCTTCTTAATTTTAGCATTAGTTTTAGCATTCATATTCATTAGTGCGGAGTGATCGTTAGATGCATCAGCATCTAACAGGTGGTAACCTCCAGGGAAAACAGAAGCATCTCTCTGCAGGAAATGTATTTCTCCTCTTCAGAAAAGGACAGACAAAAAAGAATCATTCTGCTAACATTTCAGTAAGTGAAGCCAGAGTCCTAAAGCGTGCTTACACAGGACTGGTGCAATACTCTTGCAATACAAGCACACCTCTCAAGAGACAAATCTGTCTTGTCACTGTAAGCCACCACTGGGAGCTCACCCCTGGACAGAGGCAGCTATCTTCAAATGATGTTCTTTAAGCACTTTTCAAGGGATCTTTTTTAAAGGCCCCAACAGATTTTGGTTCTGTCCTTTAGGCCTCAAAGATCTCTGTGTTTTCTGAACATCATATGAGAGTAGGTGCTGTCTTAAAGCCAGGCCATCTCTTCTGAATTGAAAGCAGCTGGCAGCTCACCAGAGTATATCCAACAGGTGATTTCCTCCTGTACAGCACCAAAAAGCAAGGCTGGATAAGCTTGTGGTGCAAACTGGGGTCTGGGACTGGAGAGACCCACACTATTCAGCCCTCCCTGTGAATTTGGATGCAGCTATAGTGCCCACTCTGGAGCCCCACCAGTGGACAACAAGTATTGCTGAAACTGCAAAAGAGTCATCTGTGCAAATGTGGTTTTTTTCCAGGGCATTTTGCTTCAAGGCAATACCATACACAATGAGAAAAAAAATTGCTTATTCAAGGTAAGGGTTTTTTTTTAAATTTATTCTGGCTTGTGGCAGCTGGTATGTAGCAATGTTCAAAACCACAAAAGCCCAACACTTTTGCAGATGCAAAAACTGCAAGAGTTTACACTAACTAAACTACCAGAGCAACTAGTTTTATTTCCTGTTGAAGACCAACATAGGCAGTAAGCTAAGGCTATATTTTTTTGCCAATACTACTAATTTCCATTTAGGAATTAAGTTCCAGTACAGGAATTAAGATACAGACAAGGTTCTGAATTCAGCCACTAAGGCAAATATGCAAATTATGTGAAGATTGTTAGAAAACAATCTGCTGTGTTTCATTCTGGAGGGTATATGGAATAGTTATTTAAATATGTAGGTATTGACTATAGATCTATTTTTTTTAGGCCAATGAGAATCACAGAGAAGTGATCAGCGTTAATGTTCCCAAATGATTAAGATAATTGCCTCTAACTGAACTGGAGAATTAAAGCATAAGTATTATTAAAAAACCCCAAACCTGTCATACTTGTATGAGCATCATGTAGAAACTAAAGATCAAAATAAACTGCCTTTTCTAGGCTATCTGTAATTAAAATCTATAAAGCTGGTAATCCATGCTTAAATCATTAAACACACGAGTTTTACAGTTAGTTTAACAGCAACAAGGCTGACAATTTAAATCTCTTTTTTTCCACACTACCATACATCTAGAGAGACTGGGAACTTAGCTGCCAAAGCCATGTTTAAAACCCAGCCCTGAGGCAGCACTTGCACATCTTTCAAAGATGCAATTACAGCAGGATTTGGGCTGCATAGATTTAAAACCAGTTGAGATACAAAGCGAGATTTAAAATTGATGACTGAGCTCTTTCCATGCTGTTACCCTTAAATGGCTGCATTACTAAAATATGGTAATGTAATGGCATTTTACAGTGAATTCTATTCCATGTTTTAACAAATTATTTTGCTATAAGTGTTGTAGTTGCTGATGTGCAGGGAAACACACTTTTCTGAAGAGAGCCAGCAGAGGGATCTGCATTACTTTTCTCCAACAGGATGTATTTTTTTCCCCGGTAGAGATGTTTTGCAAGAGTGTGCAACTCTGCTGAAAGTCAATTCTACTATGCATCGGGTCAGTTAGGGAAAGAAAGACTCCAGAAACAGCACAGGCTCTACTTCTTGCAGGGAAAATTGGTACATGACTCACTGTCATTAATGCTTCATTCCCAAGAAGTTAAATGACTCTTTGGTTAATAACTCTTTATTCCAAGTGTTTTTCCTCTTACCCTACAGATGTATTGGTTCCGCTCTCCTGGAGAGAAGGTTTGTGAGCGCACTATCATGCTGTTCCTGACAAAGGGACGCTGTCTTGAGCTCCAGCTGGCTCTGTCCTTGGGCCGGACTGGTGTGTTCTCGTTAACCGATTCCTCAGTGTTGGTCTCTTTATCAACCTATGAAAAGAAATTTAGTTTAAAAGACCTACTATATCCAGATACATGTCACTACGTAGTTTTTGTGCCTTTGGATTTTACAAGCATTCGTGTTTCCTTGCAATAAATGGAAAAAGGCCAGCAGCAAAAAGCATTTTGCATTTACAGAGAAGCTATACTAAGTAATGAAACACAAAATTCCCGGAAGACTTAACAGTGTGTGGAGAGACTTTGAAGGTACTCTCTGTAGCCAATAAAACCAAAGCTTTTGAAAAAAGGCCTTTGCTGCCTGACAGATGGTCTGATGCAACCACAGTGCAACAAATGTTTTACTTTGCTGTTTGCAGACATTATTATTGTACATTTTTATTTATTTTGCTTCGTATTTTGCAGAAGACCAAGGTTCTGCCACGTTAGAGACGGTGACTCTGCGCACTGAAAGGGGGCACTGGGAAAGTTATACTGCCATGGTTCTTCCAGACATACTGCCACACATTCCCAAACCTCAGCAGCAGGGCTGCTTTATGGCAATCTGCAGATTGTCTTGTGAACCCAGGGAAAAGACCCTGCTGGCTGCTGTCCCTCAGCATGGCCTGCTGCCTACTGCAGTTGTCCCACATGTGCCACAGGCACAGGTACTCCCATCATGTAGGTGGCATGGCCTGTGCTTGCTTACACGCTGCAATTATCTTGACTGCCAGGCTAGACCAAGTTCTGCAGCAGCTGGAACATCCAGTGTTACTGATGTGCACTGGGGCTTTTTCTTCAACTTGGGTAATTTAATGAGGTTCATGGTTTTCAAAGTACACATGATAAGTACAGTGACCTAAATAGCACAGCTGCAACCCCGAGAGTATCTGGCACACAAAGATCTATACTGTGCAATGGTCTCTGCTATGTTTTCACTCATTGTTCACTTCATTGTTCACCCAGCCTGGGCTTAGCAAAGTACTTATGTGCATGCCTAACCTTCACATGTTGTCCTTGATGTCTCTCCTTGCCAAGTTAGGGCTTTGATCTATATTTGCTTGCTACCCAGCAGATTGTCAGTCCTTTTAATACCGTGGCCTTAGCTCATTTGGCATCTTGCCACATTAATTGCAAGTTAATTACAATTTCCAGCAATCCCACTGAGGTGTTGAACTTTTGTATTGTCACAAATTTGAAGGAACAAGATGTCACTCTCTGCCTTTTTACCTCTGCTATTTTACAGAGCCTGTGGGTTTAACACTTGCAACAGTGTTTTTATTAAGGTGCTGAAAGGTTCTAAAAATTTTTTTTCTGAGTGTGTGCTACCACATCAGGGATATGTTTACTAAAAATTTAGTCAAAGTGTTTCTAGGAAAGTGGAATATAATTTAAAGACAACAATTACCAAGAACATGGAATTAGAATTTGTTTTGTGCAGTGTGTGGGTAGTTCCATAGCACACAGTTTGACACATATTTTTGAATTTTCTGTTCACTAATCTTCTGTCCTTTTGTCTGCTAAGCTGTTTTTTTGTATTTCACACCCTAAAATAGAAGGAAGAAATAAAGAAATCCCTGCATTGGTTTAAAGATCTTGACCCCTGTTCTGTGTTTCCCCCTGTTTATCAGATGAATCAGGAAAAAGAAAAGGAAACAATGAAACAGATGTGCAGAAATATTTTAAATGTTTACAAGCTGAAGCTACTGAACTGCACTTGTGTTTTGAATATTCTTCCTATACAACAAAAAAGTGAAGATAGAGTTTTGGTTAATTGTTTTGGACTTAGAAGTTCTGCCTAGCATGTCTGTTAAATGTCCTCTTCATAGTTCAGAAGTGGCCACACCAATTTCATTACAAGTACATGCTGACAACTGCTACAGCAAAGGCCCCATCAAATTGTAAATGCTCAGATACAGCAGAAATATGCTCAGAAATAGGTCTTCAGACACAGCAGGATAATGGAAGAATGTAAATTTTAAGATAGTCACCAGTGTTAGTATTACAGCAGCTTGCTGGCCTTCATGGGACTCATCAGCATTCTCTCTGTCCTTGTCTTCATTTGTTTCTGGTGCATCGATGAGTAACCCCATGTCATCAGTACAGCTGCCTTCTACTGCCAGCCTAATGCCATCTTCCTCTTCATCCACAATTTCATCAGAAGCTTCTGCGAGCATCTCTAGCCTGTGTGAACAGAAGCAGCCCAGGCTTATTCTCAAACTGAAAAAATTCACCAGAGAAAGATACCAGAAGGCCTAGACCTGTGCCCATAAAGTGTGCATTTTCCTGACAGGGAAAACAACTGTCATCCAAATGCTTCCACTAACTTAATGTGAAGGCACATTTCATTGCAGCCTCCAGCAAAACTCAGGAAGTGCTACTACAGCTCACCCTCAAGATCATTATGACAACACTGCACTACAATCAATGGCTGTAATGTTGATAACATTGAAGGAATTACATTATAACAAATTCATAAAACAAACAAGTGTGTCTCCTCTTCCCCCATAATAAAGCACATATTTACTTCCACACTGCAGCTAAGAAATTGCACAATAAGAGAATTCAAATAGCAATTTAGTAAGAAATCTGTTTCTTGGGAAAGCTCACAGTTTCTCCAAAGCCAAGACCAATAGAAGCACACCCACACTGACTCTGTCAGACAGCAGCTCTCTTTTCAAATCCTATTAGTTGCTTATTACACTTCATGCAACTCTAACATGAAACATTTTGCTACACCCCCAGTGGCTTAGACTGCCCAAGTGGTTTCATAGGAAGATGTACATGGAATGGAGGAGCATTGGCAGTAGGAGTTAATAGACCAGCAAAGACACCGTAAACCTAAAAGAACATGAATGAATTGACCACACAAGAGAATGAGGCTTGACTCCAATTCCAGTGGTGGTGAGGCACTAGAACAGGTTGTCCAGAGAAGCTGTGGATGTCCTGTCCTTGGAAATGTTCAGGGCCAGGTTGGATGCAGCATTAAGCATCCTGGTAGGGTGGAAGGTGTCCCTGCCAGTGGCAAGGGGGTTAAACTGGATGATCTTTAAGGGTCCCTTCCAACCCAAACCATTCTAGAAGTTTATAATATCCAAAAGTACAGCCCTTTTGTTTGTCCAAGAATAGGAAGAATGAGCCAAATCATTCAGGCATGAACAATGAGGGAGGAAAAGTGGCTTTACCAGTCTTCCTCAGAGCCCCTTTGCTCCTGTTCCTCCTCCTCATCTTCTGCCAGCTCTTGTTCTACTGCTTCCAGCTCAGCAGATGTCCTCTCCAGCAGAGCTGACACAGCATCCTGCTCACAAGAAAAAAAAGATAAAACCATAATTGAGTGATATATAACAGGTAAAAACTCTTGCAAGAGCTGCATTACCCTGCTGCTCCCTGATGTCAGCAGAAACAACGACCCAGTTCACAAGTAAAAGCTGTTCGAATTGTCAGTGTATAGCACATTAAATTATTGTTTGTATACAGAGTAAATATCAAACAAAAACTTTTTAAAACAATAATGCAATCAGATATGCTCCTTTCATCCTTTAATGTATTTTCTCTACTTCCTTCTCATACTTGTTATATCCTGAGGTGAAGAAAGGGTGCTCCTCAAAGTTACATCTTGAATGCAGTCCTCTTAAGAAGGTATTAAAGCAGAAAAGCTTCTTTAACCAGAAGAATCAGTATGTGTTTTGCATAAACAGCATTTTAAGTGCAGTGGTTTTAAATATGCAGATTCAAATAGTTAATAAACAGACATTTTTTATGTGGGCATACAAAAATAAATGGTAAACTTAAGGACACTCTTCAGTAACATTCTTTATAAAAAGAAACACGGCTGAAGTGTTTCAAATTGGAGTGCAATTTTATCCCACTAAAAAGCATCTGCCCTATCCCCCCTTGCTAAGGAGCCTGACACTCCACATAGGAACTACTCACACACAAAGTCACCCTAGACAAAACTGCCCACAAAACAGGGCCTTGGACCTTCAGGGGAGGATGTATTTGAATTCACACATTCAAATAATCGCAATGCAATGGCACAGTTGGAGTCTCTGGATTTTTTCTTGCTGCTGCAGTAGTAGCCAACCCATTGCTCACCAAGTCCAGTGAGTGCAGTGACTGCTTGCTTAACAGAAACATGCATTCATCATTTTGTTCCTTGGGTTTTTTGCCAGGAATCTGCTCGCAAGGCAACAGGTTGTACCACAGAGTACAGGTCTCATCCGAAAATGATAAATCTGCCAGACTGATCTGAGTCCCTGCCTGCATAAAAGAAGAAAGGGGAAAAAACCTGTTTTACTTTGTTCTGTTTTCTACAAAACAGCTGAAAATAAATTCTACAGTACTTACCATGTAAAATAGCACAAATTTGACATGAATATTAATTCCCTTTTTAACTGTACCATTTTCCATTTCCCTCCACTTACAGTTAAAATAAACAAATAGAATTTCATGGAAAAGTCCTTCATATTGTCCATTCTGCCATTCTTTATTTCAGTCTGCAGAATTTCTCCCCACATGCAGACCCCCCCCATCACTGTAATGCACACACCTGCTTTCTGCTGCATTCAATAATGAAAACCTGTGCCAATAAAGCCTGTAGCACCAACTCGGGGGAAACAATTTTTAGTTGTCCCACCACAGAAATCATCCATGTGGCAAATAATGGATGACCTTGTTTGCTCTAACCAGTGAAGGAGGATATTAAAAGACAGTAAAAGATTAAGAAACGCTTTCATGTGGACAAGCACTGACATCCACTGAGTTGGTACTCTGGGAAAACTCCTGAAGTACTCATGTTTGGGCTGTGCCTTGGAGATTAAAATCCTCTATTCTTTGGCAAATTATCTCCACAGCTACTGGGCTGCATACACAGCTCTTGCCAAGACTCTGGTCATGTTGCCCAGGGCTTTCTGCTGGGGATGGTACTCCCAACTCTTTCATTTGATCTTGCCTTCGGAGTTTGCTGTTGTTGTTGTTTTTCTTCACCCTTGTATCCTGCATTCAGTTGCATTTTTTTTCTGCTGCCCTTCCCTTTCCTGAGGGTAAACCTCTTACATACTGTAAAAAGCTAACACATCCCCAGGAATTAACTTCTACATTTCTGGAAGTGAGAGCCTGTTCCCAGCAGTCGGAGCTGACAAACCCCAGCAAGTTACAGGATCTCTTCAGTGCGTTTTAACTAAAAAAGTCTCACCGTGCTACTAAAATCACTCTCATGGTGAAAAACTAAACTGAGTTGTACTAGACCATACAAAAGCAATTTGAAAGTAAATGGAGCATCACTGATTAGGTGATGACCATGATTAACAACAAAATTTAAAACATGACAGTTCCCAATGGGCTGATCTATGAATGTCATACCTTTTGATTATTTCTACAGATCATAAAAACCAAAAGGGTGTTCATCATATAATTTAAAACAACATGCAAAAATGTAATTTAGTTTGTTCTTTGTCACAAGCTTGTGATAATGAGGGTTTGCTTTTTCTTTTCCCCCCTGTGGCTCTTTTTCAGCTTTTGCTTTAAAATCTAGCATTAAGGTAATGTTGCATTGAAGTTTATGAAGGTATTAGGTATAAAATGGCAAAGACAGAATATCAATCTGTAATTAAAAGGGTTAAGATAATGCAGTGTTAGAATTATCAAAACATCTGCTACAACTTCAATCCAGGATTAGATTCTGTATCAGGAATTTCAGAGAAAGGCAGTATTTTAAGTACTATAGCAACAGCCAAGGTATGCTTCAGAGTTTGTCTCCAAGTACTGTGGAATTTTAGCAGCCTTGACCATCAAAATAAGAGGGGACATTATAAAAAAACACATGCCAAAAAAAAGCCAGAAATAAAACTGCATACCAAGCGTTCTTCCTGATGACTTCTACCAACAGCACAAACATCTACTCTCAGTGTCTTCTGCAGTAGTGTTACTTGGGAAATGGCTACTCTGAATATCTCGTTGAATAAAATGGTTTCCATGGCAGGATGAACTTTTGTGCGGAACAGACAGCTGATGTCAGTTGAGGATGGAAGTACTGCTACTCTGATATACCTGCCGGAAACAAAACAAAATCTTACACTGAATTGAAACTGGCACTTGCTGGTGACACAATAGAACTTGACTCTATCAACTAAAGGACTGCACAGCAAGAAAATGGAACAGCAACAAATCAGAGGTGGAATGGAAAAGAGGTGACAAAGATGAGTGAGAAACTCCTCTTGCCCCTTGCAGAAACATTTCCCAAAAAGAAATTTCTATGCCTGGTAAGGTAGTAGCAAGAGAAGTAGCTATTTTCTATCTCTATCCAAGTTTATCCTCTAGTATAGTACTGTAAACACTGAAGATCATGGCACAGATGAGAGGAAACACAACCTTAATGTTAATTTAAAAAATGAGAAAAATTGGAGTGGATATAAAAATTAAACTCTTAGAACAATGCAAGCAGCACTGAAAAGTAGTGACACCTTTTAATCTAAATTAACAAACAAAACAAAGCCTCATTCATAATATATTAAGTGCAACTTAGAAGAATGCATCTTGCAAGCCTAAATTTAAGCAGAGAGAGTAACTTGAAATTGTTACATGGCTGCACTCTTTTTATGTAACAAATAAGGATAGATATCACGTGGATAAAAGTTGTACTAGCTAACTTGCAAGTCTCACTTCAGCAGCATCTTAACAGAGTAAAGACATTTCTAATGCAATTTGTATGTTATTTACCTATTGCACAGTTTCTCATACACATGAATGAGCATAGTAACTGTTTTGTATCTTTTCTCTGCCCATGCAATAGTCTGTTTCTGGCTTTATATATAACTGACATTCACTGTAGAATAGAATGCAATGAAGCTAGCTAAAGCAAGAAGAAAAAGTGGGACAAAGAAAACAATTCTGGCAAAAACTTTTTCTCCCAAAATTTACAGCACTACTACTACACCTTTTCACTTCATGCATCGTGTGGCTAATATTCCTAAAAATTTGGTTTTACATTAATTAAACCAAAAGAAATCAGGTCTGTGAGAAAATTGATTTTTTTACTATGCCAAACTTCTTGGGATAAAGAGCAAGATCTAAATTTTTAGGTTTGCATGTGTAGCCTGGATAGAAGGCACCCAGCATTATGACAAGCCAATCCTGAAGTCGTAGCATAACGTGATTCTAGTAACGCTGCTGCTGTATTCATATAAATTTAGGTAAGCAATTTGCATGGTCTACGGAAAACAGCCATTTTAATAGACTAAGCAATTAAAAACTTTGTTTTACAGGAGTGGTTACTTTCCTTTTAATTCAAAAAGTTAAAGAGTCAACCAATGCTTCAGATCTTGCTGTGACAAACCTATGACTCCTCAACTGATGACAAAGTGTTCCTGACACAGTAACTGACACGTAACTCTATCTATGCTCTACCTACGCTAAAAGTGAACAGCTTTTACAGACAGTGTGGAAACAGATATCAGTAACACCTCATGTAAAATCCATTCCTTCATGTGTAAAGGTTCAATAAAGTACTAATCTATCCCATTTGATGTTCTAGGAAATGCAGCTATAACATAGCATCATTTTTCAGATCCAATTTTTTATTATTGTATGTATCTGTACAGGTTACATATATATTTGCACACGATGGTAAGTGACAGAAAAAAATTGCTATTTGCAAGGTCCTGCCTTTACCCTGTCCTTTCTTCCTCCTTGTTTGTGTAGCTTTAATTTCATTAAATCTCTTTTACCAGCAGCAGGTCTAGACTTCTTGACTACTAATTAAACTTCACAGTTTAATTCCTAAAGAGTTGCCAGCTCTGACCTAACTTTATCTTACTGAACATCTTTTTGACAGTTTACATTATCTACTTTTCCTCTCAGCTGTGCCAATTTATTCTTCTATAGTTTTTCTGTATTCTTGTGCTAAATGTTAGTGGACCTGGAAGATCAGCAGAGGAAAAATGCAGGTCAGAGGAGGAAGAATGATAATAGACAATCATTTGTTATTAACAAAAACAAACAGAAAAATCCAGCAACCACCCAGGCTGGTATCATTAATACAACCTTTCCATATTCAGTGGCTTCCTATTTATCTGCCAATCAAATTCAAGGCAATGGGGGACAAAGAGAAAGGAACCAGAAAGAAAAGCAGATTTTCCAAGGCTTGATTACGTTCTATTCCAATCTTATTAAGCTTTTCAACAGTTGAAGACAGGCTGTCAAAAAAATTCACTCAGGTGTCCCCAAGGAAAGCTGCACTTATTTATACAGATGAGAATTTTAGATTAGAATCTCAGTGGTAACATATTCAGGCATTTCTGTTCCTTTTCTGCATAGGATTTCCACTATAATTTACTTTTAGACTTTTCGTGTTGGTCCAGTTTGACACAAGAACTAATTCTTAGCAGCTGTCCAAGCTCCAGTTGTTAGGGATGATGTATCTCAATGTGACTGTGCGTGTCCACTCACAATTTATTAAACTACCCCTTGCCTTTAAAAGCTCACTTAGAAGACACATACTACTTTGAACATAATTTTACATCAAAATGTCACTTAAATGTAAAAAGACAACATTCTGAGCTGAAAGGATGGCAAAGTATCAAAAGAATATTTTTAGTAACTACAGAATAGCTGTTTTGCACCCACAAAACTACAGAATGTTTAGAAGCACTAGACATAACATCATTTAAAAATACTTTTTATTCCACTTCAGTGGAATGTGCACATTTCCCGATAACTTCTTTTGCTTGCAGCATTGCTACAATATGTAAAAGCTAAATATTTCTACAGCTTGAAAAGTTTTATATATATTTCAGTGCTGTTAAGCAGTAAATCAACTGATTCATTTGGAGAATTTTTACAATTTCTTACTCTACTCTCATATTTCAACACTACTGCTCAGTAATTGTTTGACTTACACCTTAGAGCCAAGAGGGACAGAAAACGCTGGAAGATTTCTGAGTCGTATTATGATTATCACAAAACTTGAATTGTCGTGGTCATATCTGTTAAAGAAAGGACAACATGAGGGAAGTTTACTCTTCACGTTCAGGTATGAACAGAAATATTCCCTTTGCTGGTCACTTACCTGAGTCCTATTTGTACCTGAGCAGCCTCTAGAATTGTTGCATCATCTTCACTATATACAATGTCCTCAGTTTCATTTGTTCTAGGAAAACCACGTAAATAAATGGCGGAAAATTATAGTTAGCTTTCAGCAATAATTAAGGCATGCATACACAGAACATATACACATTCTCCTAAACAGGCTGATTCAATGACAGCAGGCACTCCAAATCAGAATTTCAGAGCCTACACAACAGCCAGTGCCTGTTTTGGGGACAGTCACTGCTGGAACCATTCAACAACTGCAGAAAGGCCTTAGGCTGATTACTGAAACAGGCCAGACTAAAAGTCAAGAGAAAATTGTTTTTTCTTATTCCTAGTACTTATTCTTCTTAGTACTTCTTTATCTCACTGAATACTAATTGGAAATTAAAATTTGTAATGAATCACAGGCCACATGTAAACTAGATACGAAATAATGCTTTGGAGAATATTGAGCTTTGGAGCTCTGTAAAATACAAAGGTTCTGTGCAAATAACAAGCATCTTTCCTCTCAGCCTGTTTCCAGAAGCATTCAAAAACCAAAGGGACACAAGCCTTGCAGTTGAAGAACAAATCTAGTGTTGAAAGTAATTACAGAGAATCCATGTGGCAAAATAATTCCAGTCATTTTCTGGGAGGTTTGAGTGAGGATGTGCTATTAACATGTTTCATTGATTTTTAAAACTAGACTTCTGGGATCAATAAACAAGATCAAGATAGAAAATGTGGAGAATGACAGAGGCAGCATCTCACAAGACATGACAGCATTATTTTAAGACTCTGCATTTAAAGGTTTTGTTTTAACCACACATTTCCTTGCTCATGGTTAATTTCATAGAGTGAACATATTTCCTTCCCTGCCTTAAATTACTCAACACAAAAGACTGGTCAGAAATACAGCAGAAATCACTGCCTTGTAACGTCAGGAGCACACTGCAACTTTTAAGTCATTCCATACACAGTGCTCATAAAGACACTTCTTCTAAACATAAGCAGCTCGCACAGAGGCACTCATTGCCTCTTAACTACTTCCTACTCAGTAATAATTAAGAGTATCCACACCTGGAGCTATCATGGAATAGCCGGTATATAAATTTTAGCTTGAACAAATGTCAATAGTGTCCTTTTGTACACAAGTTTAGGGGATGCAATTGTCTTCTTTCCCCCTTTTCCGAGCAGTGACAGCAATTTTTTGTGTTTTCCACCTATCCCACCACTCAGTCACCGGAGAGGACAGCTAATGACTTGCTCCACAGAACACCCAAAGCTTGTAGTCCAGTGTCTGCTCGTTTCTTACATTGGACTTGTAACTGGAGCAGACAGTAAATTTTGATCACAGCAGCTCAGAATTGAAACAAAATGGAATGACAATAGTGGTTATTGAAACAAAACGGAATGACAATAGTGGTTATTGAACCAAAATACACAGTCTCAGCCACTCAGTCAAGGGAAGGCTGAAGTTTTAACAGAGGGGAGTTTATTTCAGCCTAAGAAGTTGCGTTAGGTCTAACTGAAGACATTGAGCAAACCAATACTAGTATTCAGAGTTCAGGGTGAAATATGGGTCCATGACCTAAGGTGAGATTGAATGGGCTTTCTAATACTTCAGAAGAAAGCCTTTTTGTATTTGAGCATTTTTATTTGCTCTCATCATTTTTTATTACACTTCAATTTGTGAAAGACTTGACAAGTAGTTTTATCAGATACCAATAAAAGCCACTTATCATATCATAATGCGCCTTTAACTGTCCTAATAGAAAAGCATTTAACCTGGCAAGAGAAGACACACATCTGTGTCTTTGCAACCATCCTGCTAAAACATGTCTCCCTGAATATTCAAAGGACATAAAATTCTTAATGTCAACTTGCTAAAACTGAGATGAAAAATAAAGATTTTTGTTTCTCTCATAGTCAGAAAACTTTCTGTTACACAGTCTGAAGTTCATTGTTTTCACTGTCAGAAAACAGATAATACTATATAAACTAGCATAAAGAATCCTGTAGAAGTTGTCAACGGCAAATACGTTTCTTATTTCCTGTTCACCATGGCAAACATTAAACACCAATCTGGATTATTTTAATACCAACATTACAACTGAGGATTTCTTATCTTTTCTATAGCCTCTTTTTTAAAAAAGAAACATCCAAACAAAATGTCATGCAATCTTAAGACCCTTACCTAAACAAAACAAGGAGTAAAAACAGTAATTCTGAGTAGTGTCAATACTGTCACATGGCAGAACCTACATAGTTTAAATCCAGCTTTTCTCTTGAGAACACTTCTAGCAAGAAACACTCCCCCAGTATTATAAGGAAGCATATTAATGCTACTCTACCAAGTTATACAGCACAAAAAATAACCCAAATCACCAAATCAAACTTCATTGTTTGGCAAATATGCCTTCTTTTCCATCTGAAAGTACAAAGTATTTCTAGAAAGGCAAGATCAATTAATGACTTCTGCTGGTACTATGTAATGGCTCACAGATATATTTAACTTCCTGGTGGAAAGACTTGCATGATTTCTCAAACCTACTGTTTCATAGAAGCTTCATATACACCACTATCTCCAGCTACAGACTCATCAGACACAGCTGCAGATACACAAGCTGTTTTCTCCTCAAGCAGGTGACTGGCTGTTCTCCTTGGTAAGCTAACACCTATAAAAAGGAAACAGAATGAATATTAGTCAAAGAGATTAATGGTCAGAAAGAGAGAAGAGCATAGCTTAGAAAGTTGTCAAGTTGAAAGCAGTGACCCTTAACTGAGTATCAGAGAGTAGTTTTGTTTCACATCATTAAATATTCCGAGACTGTACTGCTGTTACCACATATTCTGGCTACAGATAAAACCAGACTGATGAACTTGAAAATGTATTATTACTCATTCCCAGAGAAACATGGTCCTATTATCACCCTTTTCTGTTGAGCTAGTTATTATCCTTCATTATCCTCACTATTAACCCTCATTATCCTGATCTTTTAAGCCTGTATTTGCCATGTTCGTATTCAGCACTGTAGTAACATTTCAGTTACATGCCAAGCACTTGCATAATGTTTATTAAATATTCAGAAGTCAGACAGACACCCTCTCCCCAGTGATATAACTGCTTGAAATAAAAAGTCCCCTCTGGTTTATTATCATCAAAAACTTCTTATGCTACAGTCTCTTTACTATCAACAGCTACTTAGCTTTAATCTTTAACTCACATTCATATGCTAGTATCATGCAGAGAAGCCACATTCTGCAGCACAGTAAGTTGAGGGCCTATGCAGTTCTTTTATCTGCCAAGGGGTGAGGATATTGGTATGCATTATCATCCCTGTCTGAATCATGACTTTACATCCTGTTAAGATGTTTAAAATTTAAGGCTCCAGATTAGATGATTGATTGCTGCATTTGTGCTTTTATTTATGGCAGTAGGAATGCTTTTTCCTTGATGATGAAGTGCTCTTTCCCTTCCGCCCCACCATGCGAGGGGTGAAGGTGATGACATGATTTATTGATTACCCTTAGGAGTTACTACAGCAGCCTGAATTGACTTTGACAATGACAGAGACTGACTGTGGAATAACTATATGATATTCCAACTTGGTTTCTGACAGCTGGGACATGTGCAGAGGAGCAATTGTCTGTAGGGTTCACCTGCACAGAAAAGTCAGAGACAGACAGAGAGGCAGGTGAACACTGCATCTAGAGAGCCAATGCAGATTACATGAAAACATGAGCTATACTGTCTTCAAGTCTGTTTGTCTATTTCCAAGTTAAGCATCAGCAGTATTCAGATTTGTCGTCTTGTCAAACTTAAGTGTGTGGGTTGAAATTTTCCATACAGGTTTAATGCCTCCCTCTGAGTTTGTTCCAAACCTTCCCATTCACCATCACAGCAGCTTAAAGAATGAAACTGGAGTAGAAACAGTGGACCAACCCTAGGTCTGTGTCTCGCTGGTAATTTACGGAAGCCTCACCATGAGGCTCATTTCACTGTGGAAAATAGAGGTATTGAAGCATAATTAATTAGTATCCAGCTTTTCAAAATTTGAATATTTGTTTTGGGCAGCCTTAACACAGATTTAAAGACAATTTATATCATGTATATGACCCTACTTGAGGAAGTATCAATATGAAGAATCACAGGACAAATTTACAATTTAAAACAGTACCTACTCATATAGACTTAAAAGACACCCTGACAATATCCAGAATAAGAGGTCCTCAAGAAGTTCAAAAATGTTAGACAACCACACAACACCTGTGGAAATAATGATCAGTGGAAATAAATTTAAAATAACCCCAAACTCTGATTCCACATAGGCCTATGTGTTCCCATATTCCAAGCCATCTTGAAGCCAGTTCTCAGACTAGACAAGTTGCAGCCAGATTGCAAAAGCAAACCAAAAGATGTTAATTTGGAAAGGATATGCTGCTGAAATACAGGCAGGAAAATGAATTGTTTCAATCTTTTATAATACAGCTCTTAAGTAAAATAACTACTGTGTTACACTCTCCTGAAAAGACAAATGACACAATGACCCCCTGCCCCCAAATTCCCCTTCCATGTTTTTTCACTTTGCATTTCACAGGTCCAGACCGTCCATCAGTCAATTTCTTGTTTTCTTTCTGCATGGTGGAACAGAGAGGACTCACATTTACTAGGCACACCATGCCTTTCTTTTCTGGGTGCTACATTGCTCTGGCCAACAGTGAAATTACTGCAGTCCTGCAGTAAGGTAATCTAATTAGCCAACAGATGTTACAATTCCCTGAGAGAATTAAAAAAATAAAATCAAATTTCTCATTAAAATATATAACTGTATCAACATGCCCAGGTACTTTTATTAAATACTAGCAAACGGCAAGCACAGGGGTTCAAAGTTGACAAATCTGGACAATGTCGTCTCAAGATCTTGGCTGTATTTATTCCAAGACACCCAAACTCCTCAGTTAGCTGCTTCCCTATCAACTCAGGCCCAGAAATGCAGAGCTGGGAATGCTAGGTACTGACCAGGTTTCAGCTAGGGCTGCCAGTGCTCAGCACTGCTGGAAATCTGTCTCCCTCAGTTCTTCCTTGGGAAAAAAGAGCCACCGTGTAACATAAACCATATCCTGGGTTACATCAGGCAAAGCATCGCCAGCCAGTCGAAACAAAGTGTCTGATTTCAAGTTATCAAAAACCAGCAAAAGGTTACTTTTGTTCTATATCCGTACATCCTGACAGTACCTAGGAACACACCATGCATCCTCCATGCCTTCAGGATCCACCTCCAATGTTTTTTCATGACACAGATTGCAATACATGAACTTTCTTTCTGGGACAGCTATTGAAAAATGTAGATGGAATCAGGGTGATTGCAGCTCTGTGCAGCCAAAGCTGGAAGTTAGGTACGTCAAGACTATTGACTGCCCACCCTGGCAAATGTGTGCTGATCAAGATACTCTTCAGATACACAAGGTACCTCCTCATTAAGGAGCCAGCTGTTAGTTTCCATGTTACATATACATTTGACTTTAGATATTTTTTAATTACCTGAACTTCCTTCATGTAGAGAAGGCAGAGGCTGCCTAACACCTTCATTAAGATCTTTATCACCTGTAGGAATCTGAGATCCTGCTCTGGCTTCAGAGTCCAATAATATTTGGTTCTCACAGAGGCTAATGCCTGCGAAATCACCCGAAAGGTCAGAGTCTTCAAAGTCCGTAGTGAGGTGATGCAGAGGGGAATTTTGAGCTGACACTGAAAATGCAGCTTCTAAAACCAAAGGGGAGCCTGGGGGGGACAGGGAAGAGAGTGAGGATCTGGAAGACAGTGATGTCACAGATTTGGGAGGTTCAGTCAATTTGGGATGGTCTGCAGCTGAAGGAGAGTCACTGTAACCCAGTCTCCCGTGCGAACTGATCACTTCATTTTCATGAATAGTAGTGATAGGCCCTGAAGGAATGTAACCACTTTTTTCTTGCAATATGAAATCAAGTTTGTACTGATAGTCCAAATCTGTTATTTGATCGCCTTGGTTATAGTAGAGATCCGTGGAGCTGAGCGAGTTTAGCGACCCTCTGCTTGACGTGTTCAGAGATCCTCGGCTGGATGCCAGGGATCCCAAACTGCTCCCTGAAGACACAGATAATGTACTAGCTGAGAGGCTGCAAAGAAAGCACAAACACATACACTGATGTTACTAAATTAAACCAGCACAAAACAGAACAAGGAGAGAGAAGCTTGACTGCAACTGCACTATACTGGTTCACAACCGAAAGCTGCTGGGACATGTTCTTCTAAGGACTCATAACTGGTTTAGACCAGTGTATCCAACCTGCACATCCCCAGGGCAATTTATCCAGCTTATGGCCAGATGCCTAAGCCTTCTGGAGGAGGCCGCAGATTTGACAAACTGGTCTGGCAATAATGGCAGCCTTCTCAGCTGCTGTATTTCCTCAAAGACCTGCTCCACTCTGATGTGGGTGCTCATGTGGTCAATGTGACAGGAAAGGGATACCCAGGATGGAGCTTATGACAGCAGAGGAGTGCTGCCACCCCTAAAGCAATTTATGCAGCCTACCAAACACCTGGGAAAGATGGCAGCTAGAAGATAACTTATAGCAGAACTGCTTCACATCTGTAGGACAACACACACTCTACACGCACAGTAAAATCCAACTATATAAAGTATGGCAAGGGCCATAACACGCAATCTTGTTCTGTTAATAACAGGAGATAAGGAGTCCTGCCAGGCCAGAGAAAGTGAGTGTCACTGCCTTGGTTCTGAAGGACTGCTGGGAAATAACTCAAGCAGGTCCTTCTAAATACTTAAAAAGCTCTTTACTGAAAAACAACAGGACTATCAACTTAAAAAAATTTTCCACTGGACTAGAAAGCTTCTTTTAACAGGACAAAGAGACTTCCCAAAGTCTACACACAAGTACAAAATACTTTCAAAAATTATTTATAATAGTCTTTCTCTAACTAATCACCAATCAAGATGACATTTATGGGATCTGGCTGAGATGTTTGAAATACCTAAACCAGCCTAGATCCAACGAATAGGATGTATGACATTGTGAGAGGAACTTTACAGAACACTTAAAAACATTCTTCCTCTTAAAGCCCTATTTTGATTTCTAAGGGAACAGGTAAACATTACTGTGTCTGACTGGTGTATCCCAGTGGGATATGCAAGAAAGTCAGGATTTTCTAAATAAATATAATGGACACATGGTTTGGCAGCCCAGGGTAACAGCCCAGAAATGAGAGAAACTCTTCCCTAATGCCAGTTACATGTATCATGAATCCCTGTGGGACAGGGCCCTGGGCAACCTAGTATAGTTGAAGGTGTTCCTGTCTGTGGCAAGGGCATTGGAACTAGATGATCTTTAAGGTCCCTTCCAACCCAAATCATTCTATGATCCCATAATAATTAAATACTAGAATTCCCATCAGAGCAATGAGTTCGAGTTTATATATATTGTAACTGATTACTGTTTTGCTATGACTATGAATTTCATAAACCCGGAGTCAAATTTTGATTCGATGACTGTCAGGAAAAAAATATCCAGCTGAGGATACATTTCTGTCTACAGAAATTGTAAGTCAGTGTTGAAGAATCAAACCAGAATCAACTATTCACTAAATACTCACATGCATACATGTACTCATTAAGCCTCTACAGTTATTTCATAGAATGAAGGCTGGAGTTCTAATAATTCATTTTAGACAGAAATCTGGAAACTGCTTTGGTCTCCACATTGACAGGATTTTGAAGATATGGCCAATTAGAAGACTTCTGATGTATTTCTTTACTTAAGCAGAAGCAAAATATTTAACTATGGAAGCTGTGCAAAAAACATTCAATCCAGTCTTGAGTGCTTACTGAAATTATAAAAGTAGACCAGGTTTGCATGGTGACAAAATGCTTGAAGCTATTACACTTGCATGTTCTTACTTAAACAAATTTTGTTGAGCTTCCAGCTAAGAGAAAAACCTAACAATGAAGTGGAGACATCCAAGTCCACTAGGAAACAGGTTTTACATTATGCAGTACAGTCTCACCTCTTAAGTTGTGAATGCAAATAAGTAGTTAACTTTGTAGTTTCTTCAAGTTTCTGCACCAACTCTCTTCTTCTCTCCTCCAATTTTAATCTGCAAAGAGATGTACATATTAGGGAAGCATCAGAGAATAATCTGTAGGCTAAAATACTTTATAGGTAAGAAAGAAACAAAGTGAAGATCCCTCATATTTTTATCAGGTTGACAGCTACTAAAATCCAAAATACTGTGTTAGCTCTCAGTCCTGTTGTAAAACCTGAACTGCTTCAGCAGAGTGACTTTACCTGCAGAATTCCAAGCACTGTAACAAACCTGCTGAGTGCACAAGCAAGTAGAGTGTTGGGACATTCCCACAGTACCAAGGGGAACATGCACCCAATAAATGAGTAACAGATGAGCCACTGGGAAAATAGCTGCAACCTCAGTATAATAAGATCTTCCCTAATACAGTTCCAGGGAAAAAAACCCCAAAACAAACAAACAAACAAACAAACAAAAAAAACCAACCCCCCCCCCAAACAAACAAAAAAACCCCAACCACCTAAAAAAGAAAAAATTCAAAACCCAAAATAACACTAATACCAGTATTTGTTTTGATATTTCCAAGTTTAAAATTGAAGCACTCCCTTTAATTTCAGAATCTTCATATAGAGACATAGCAGAGCAAGTCAAAGCAGAATTCAATGAAATGTTCTGAGATGACTGACAACATTTAGGAGTCCTTGGTAAAGATTTCTATATCCTCAGCATCCCCTCAGAGCCACACAGCATTGTAATGCTCAAGGTTCACCCTTATGAAAAAGCAGGATCTATTGCCTACTGTTTCATTATCTATTGTAGCTCTAAAGCCACAAAAGGTGGAACTCTCCTATTCCTCTTGGCTGGCTGCTGGCAGAAATGATTCACTAATCTTTACAGTGATTTTTTTCTTTTATAATTACCTTTATCACTCCATTTACAACACTAAATAAATTACTTTCCCTCAGTGGATTCAGCAAAAATCCTCCTGTAGTTGTGGATTACTATATTGTCCTCTAGCTCTTGCTCAGTCAACTGATACATGTCACAAGTTCTCAAGCAACTAATCTGGGAAACGAGAAATTAACTCCCCTCCTTTAACGGATTAAAAAAAATGTTAATGGTTCATTCTAGAAATGATTCCTTTAGCCCTTCTATCATCTCAAGGAAGTATACATTAAAATCCAAATGCAAGAACACAGTTCAAAGAAAACAAAACAAAAATCATTCATTGCTTTCTTATGCAAAGTGAATTAACTGAACTAAATACTCAAGAGTTCCCAGAATTCACTCCCTTTGAGCATCAGGTACCAGTAAAAAGTTCCCCATTCAGCAAAGCATGAAAAGCACTTGCTTACACTCATGCTTATTCAGCAAGCAAATCTGGGTTATGCAAAGGTGAGTAAGTTACCCTGAGGTCAGCCAGGGTGTGAACTTCCACTCGACTGCCCACACTGTGTGTGCTCTTACACTGCAGCAATGGGTTCAACTGCCAATGCCTGCCAAGGCTGTTAAAAGCATACATGGTGTTTCATTCTTTGCCCAGGAAGACATACACACGGGTTTCCAAACCACAGTTATGCTCATCTATACTATCAGACACTCTTTCCTATCATTTTACTATTTACTGATGTCTTCTGTCTTCTTTGAAAGCCTAATCTATCCTGCTTTTCCCAAGCAAGAGCGCTCTTCACTAGCTCTTTTGTGGCATTTCAATAGTGAACTATCATTTTTTTTTCTCAAGGAAGAGGCACAGAAATTGCTCTGTGTGTTCAACTACTAATGGCAGAATGCAGGAAAGGAAATAAAAGCTTAAGATTTTTCTCTAACTGAAGTCCTCTAAAGAGATACCTATAATTGTTCCAGTGAATTTGTATTATTGAACTAAAACGTTTATTTGTTTTTTGCCTCCACAGAGCACAATCAACAGTTTGTTTTCTTTTATTATCTTAAGGAGGTTGATAAAATATAATTTATCCCATATAATTTAGTACCTGAAAAAAATTCTTTCCTGAATGTAATTTGATGTACTAGTAATTAAAATACAAATATTAATACCTGCAGATAAATTTTGCAAATATGTTAGTCACAAGTCACAAACACAAGGTGCATGATCAAAATTTTAATATCTCACAACAAATTGAGATTCAAGGGATGTATTTTCATTCTACATTAGGTTGAATGGAAAAGAAAAGCCTCTAAAACTTTCAGGCAATGAACCTTCCCTTTTTATAGCATAAGTAGGAACTTTAATATAAAAAAAACCCCATGTAAACACCTAAACACCCACAGTGTTATCTATTCTGATAAAGGCCTCTCTCAGTCTCTCTGTTTGCATCCCTACTATTTAAATTAACCTATTACTCACTGCAGGAGGGACTTCAGTTTCAGTAAGATGTCTTTCTCCAGTTTTGATCTTAAATTGTAACATTGCTGAGAGGCGCATAAAATCGTAAAAGAAAATGCATTAAAAAGTTTAAGTGCACATACCTCACCTTTCAGTGCAAACTTATGTGGACATGTTTGTTTATGACAGGCACAAGAGCAGGTGCCAGTTTTGCAGGCAACACCACAATTTAGCAGTTAAATCAAGTAACTGTTTAAATGCCTGTGATTACTTGGGAGATTTTGCTGAGGATCAAAGCAGTAACGGAATCTCCCTGACACCAGCGCAGAGGCAAGAAAGTAGTAAGTAGCTCTCAACAGTTCCCCAATCCAGTTATTTCTACTCAGTTGCTGGAAGGCTTCTTAAAGCAGTCAGAGTATGCCCTGTCTCTGCCTTTTTGAAGTTGATATGTTATGATCTATACCCTCCTTCTGAAAATTGAATCCACATACATCTACTAGTGGCAATTTCAGCATCCTACTCCAAAATAACCCAGGGCTGTGCTATAATGTTTTTGTTTTAAGTCAGAGCACGTCTTCAGTTTCTTTTCACTTTAGAAATAAAGAAAAGAAACAAACCACCAAACCAATGAAAAACACTCATAACGTTAAGCTCTGGCACAATCCACACTTCTTACACTGTTGCTTCATTATCAGTACCTGTGAAAACATTGCAAACTGAAGGCATTCATGAAACTTCAGGGAAGAAAATAATAATGCAACAATAGTACAACATTTTGAAGATGGTTCCTCCACTGGTAATGGAGAGGAGAATCTTCCTTATCTTCAAGAACCAAAATGCTGATGGTTTACCTGATTCAATTAAATCTATTCTTTTTTCAAATTAAATTTCAGAAAAATTTTCACCATCTGAATCCTTCTATAAAATGAACATTTTCTTTATGTTTATAGAAGACAAATGAGAAACAATCCTCAAAATAGCCTGGTGTGAAACAATTTACATGCTCTGAAGTCAACAAGGGAGACAGTTTTAATATCATTGGAGATTCACTGGAATAACAAAAAAGCAAGCCAAAAGCTACTATAAGTGCTACCTCAACCAGCAGGGTACAACACGATATCTTACATCAATCTCAGGG
>VYXB01002327.1:1435327-1498485 GCA_013397135.1 Pachyramphus minor | reverse complement strand
TAAAATCAAAAGATCCACGTTTTCAGGATTAAAAATCAGAAGGAGATTTGGAGGAAATTTGAGGAAAACAGAGGTAAGAAAAGTATGCCCCTATAACTTATTGTGTCACTATACATGGAAAATTCATTTCTTCTTGACACTGAGGGACAATTTTACTTGCCCTTGGTACTCCAAGTTTGGCATCTGCCATGTATGGGAAAACAGCCAGGTGCAAAATTTTCTTTGGTATTTAGCAAATCCGAAACACAAGACTCAGACTTTAGCTGCCTATTTATAACATGAGTCAAGATTTAGCTATTACTTACAACAGCATATGATCAAAATCTTAGATTAAAATTATTCGTGAATTTGATTTTATTATTGACCCCTTATTCTCCACTTATTAATGGAAGTCAGAGAGCAACAGATCTGTGGTACTTTAGATACTACTAGCACAGACAGGTAGCTTCTCCTGTAAAAATATAGTTCCAGTAGCACACAACCCTTTTTCTAGAACATACTTGGGTTATCAATATAAGGCAGTTTAAACTATCCCAAAGTGTACAAATGTTAGGAAATCATGGCTAATACACACTTACGTACTTTGTAAACAAAAAAAACCATCCTTGCTGCTCAGCTACAACTCAGGATCCAGCTTCTAATGCTACTAATAGGAATTTCATCATTCAATGAAACTGGAGCAACACCAAGGTTTTCTTAGTAGAGGGAAGTAAGGAAGCCACTCAATGCTGATTGTATTACATCAGTAAGGCATACTACACTGATACACACAATGACATTTTCTGCTTATTGCATTTTATGTGTGCTAGAGGTGCCCATAAACTTATTTCCACTTACAGCTGATGACAGTCAGCTTTGATTTTCTCAAACTCTGAATCTGGTTAAAACAATTTATTGTGCTGCTCCACTTATCAGGTAGGTAATAGCAAGTTAGAAAAGTTTTGCGGCAATTATACTTCTCATCTGAACTTTTTGGCATTTTTTTTCCCCTTTTGGTTGCATTTTTGTATGTAATAAAACTCCCAATGAAAGGCAACAATCAAGACAATCTTTGTAACCCAAGTTAAAACAGTTTGCAGCTATTATTAGAAATGAGTGAATGATGTATTGCCTTCCTGCTGGTATGTTGACATTCTTCACTTATTTAACATCTGTCACAAGCATTTTCATTCTGGTAAAAAACACAGAGCAACTGATATTGCAGAGCACATATAGGGTGTTCACTTTCTCTCACAGAAGACTTCTTTGTCTTTCTGCCCATAGGGCTAATAACAAATTTAATTAAGATCTAAATAGAACTGTTACCAAAGGCATAGTTCAGGTTCTATAATGAGTACAAAGACTGCACAAAGCAGCATTTAATATTAGCAAAAGACAATCCCTTACCTTTCAGCAAGTGCTTGACTGGGTGTGCTTTTTACAGACACCAGCTCTTCTTCAAGCCTCTTTCTTTCTGCTTCTAGCTGCTCTAGCTCATCTTGAGTACGTTTGCGTGGTGTAATAAACTGGAGCTCCTTTAACAGCTCTTCTTTTTCATTGATTAACATCAGTTTTTCCTTTTCCACATCCAGTGCTCCAGGCCAGGTTTCACTATCCAGCTTAGAGAGTTCAATCTTCAAGTTAGCCATGCTAAAATAAAACAAAGCAGATTTGCCTGAGCCCAGCACAGCACACAAATCCCAGGAAAGAGAAAAGTGATACAGTATTTTGAAAGGTATCAGGACATAAAGACATTTTATACTCAATGCCCTATTTTTAGTTTTGCTTCACAAGAACACAGATTATGCCAGAGAACCAGGCCACCTATCCAGGCCAACAGCAATATCCATATACATTAAAAATCAGTTGCTCTTGTTCCAATGTCAAATTCAAGCAGAAGTCAAAATGTTAATAACAGCTTTATAGAAAGTGATCTGTCTGGTAACGTAGTAGTGGCACTATGCTTTACTCCTTCAGGAGTATGATGGATTTCTCCTAAACTGTTGGATGCCAGCTGCTCCTCAGAAATGGTGATGACCATGGTGAAAGAATGTGCACCATAGCAAGGTGCTCACTTCAGTATTACAAATGCATGCAAATCCCAAGACAAAACCATTGCTCTTCTATGAAATTAAAATGAAAGGTAATAGGACAATGGCTACCTAAACACAAAAGAGATTATTAACTCAACAGTTTGAGTTTGTACAACTGTTGTTCACATTGCAGATGTCAAATCACAGAGTTAAGACAGCCAAGTTTTGGTTATCCACACCTATTGCACAGATACACCCATAAAATTGAAGCAGGAACTAATCTACATTATCATAGGTTTGTCCTGATCAAGACAGGTTATTTTCAGTATTCAGTCTCCATAATCATTCTATCCACAGGCTCAGCAGCATAGCTTAAAAAGTACAGGTCTTGCAATAAAGACTCACTGTCCACTGGGAAAGCCTAAAAATTCCCTTTTTAAGTGCTCTATATCTAGTAAGATGAGAACTTTCAATCACTTCCAGGCTTAGCCATGCCTGAACTAGCTGCATAGCTCAAGAATATGGAAGCTTTGAAATATGCACAGCTTTCTGCATCTCTTTCTTGTAGGATGGGGAAAAGGCAGAGAAAGGACATGTCAAAACAGAAGGTCCCATACAATCTAGAATGAGAGAAACTAATTTGCTACTTTTACTTACTTGTAACTGTCATAGTTAAATGCACCTAAGTCAGCTCAACAAATCGCATCAGCCTGTGCAACTTCAATGCTACCAGGCACTATCTAAGGTAATGACCAGTGCCACTCTTCAAAAATACACAGAGATAATTTGGCATGTATAATTTTGTGTAGTTCTGACGGATTTCTCGGAAAGTGTTTTTCTTCTTTCCAGTTTGTTTTCATGATTAACAAAACTAATATCATGCTTATTTTGCACCTCCAGTATTAATTTTACAGTACATTAAGGCATTTATCTATGGTCAAAGCTAAGAAGAGTTCATGTTGAATCTAACTATCCCATTGCTCACACTAGAATCTTAAAAGGGAATCACTCCTCTTTCCTTTTCCATAGGTAATATTTCCTTCACACCTGCACCTTAATGAAAAAATAACAGCTTCAAAAATGCAAAAAACCCATACTTCCACCAAACCCCCACAAGAGTCAGGGTATTTTCACAAAAAACCCAATATAAAATAAATAGAAATAATATCATCAGTGCCACTGTAACCAAATGGTGGGATGAAATAACATGAAGATTTTCAACATATTTTGCAGCTGTTACATGTACCTTTTATATTCAACAGCCCCTTAGAGAAGCAGTACTTAGGTGGAAAACAACCAAATAATTTCAGATAGATAATGAAATATCAAAACTTTCATCTCCAGGTCACTGGTTCTACCCAATCTTACTCTGAAAGTAGCTGCTGCTGGCAGCTGTTTGATGGCTTATGGGATGAGATGCTGGTCTCCAAACTGGTCTTTTGCTCTCTCTGCTGTAAGACTACTCCCTGCTACCACAACTAACACTCTTTACCTGCCTTATCAAACAGACGAAGGATTACATGGATGTGAAAACTGAACTGGTTTCACACGTTTGGGGAAGTCCTTGCTCAACAGGTGTATAAGCCCAGAAGAGAAGGGGCTTATACAGACATCGACAGCTGGATAGCTGTGGGGCCAGCCAAGGATGTACATGCTGTGAGAAAGAACAGGATGTGACTGGAGAAGGGGGGCATACAGGGGTAGGGCAACACTTTCCTGGGTCAAGCGTCCTTGTTCTGGCTCTGGAGAGAAGCACAACACACTACAGCACAAGCACAGGAACGAGACAGAGAAGCGAGCATGGACTGTCCACCAAAGGTTGACACAGTAGGGAGGGATCAAGAGCACTGAAGACCCTTGAAGCCCTCAACCCATTTCCAGATAGGTTTAGAAGAATGGACTATACATAACTAATTTGCATAGAAAGCAAGAAACTTATCTCCAGGGTGGGGAAAATGGTACCCCCCACAAAGCCTGGGTGGCACCCCAGGACATTGGACACCCTATCAGCTACACTGACAATGGAGCCAGGACTGGTGATGTTTGTTTCCTTGGGTTTTTTCCTTCTTTTCCTCCTTCCTTACTCTCTCCCTCTCTTTAACTTCTCTCTCCTCTCTACACCTTATTCAAAATCCACCAAAGTGCGTGGATTTAATACACCATGTCATGTGTAAAATTTACTAATAAAATGTTGTAAGTTTTTGCAGACCCTCTGACTTTTTCTCATTCCTTTTTGACCACAGACATCTACACACCTTGGATACTCCCATTCCCTTAAGGGTGGGAGGTCACAACAGGCCAAGAAGGAATATTTGCCAGATCTCCACCACATCAGGACAGGATTGTCAGCATGCTGTATCAGATCCTTCTGAATAACAATTGCAACTGAATTTAGCATAGTTATGAACATTCTACCTCTTCAAGACATTCTGCTGGCTAAGCACCAGAAAACCTACAAAATTACCTGATAATTTTCAAGTAGAGAAGTTCACTTACAAAGTCCTCTCTTTCTCTTAGTTATTTTACATAAAAACTTTTTTGAGAATTTGCACATTTAATATTTCAGAAAAGATGGTCAACCCTTATTAAATTACAGTGATGATTACAGTGGCCCAAATAATTGGGGGAAGGGTATAATTAGGTACTAAACTTTCTGTGCAAACTGGTATGTATCTTCATTATTCCAAGTTACAACCACTAAAATGTTCTTGGCTAACTAATTTGTGAGAAAGAAATACCCTGTGCTACAGTACTCCATACTCTGAGCACTGTACTGTTCTTCTTTTTTCTCTCTTTTATTTCCCCCTCCAATGTAGAAGTGGTAAACTGACTTACCACCAGTTTTTTTGTTCCTACAAAGGAAAGATAAAACACAATGCTGGGACTTCTTGGTATCAAGACAGTCAGAACAGAGAATGATCCTGTTTTGGATGAATTATGCCTGAGAAAAAAATGTCATTTACCTGCATCTAAAACACCACCTGACAATTCAGATTATGTACATGATGATTCTTAGACAAAATCACACATGTTCAATACTGAACAAACACCACAGCCTTAGTGGTCTTCAATGAATGCATTGATTATATAATAAAGTTTTATGATCCATAATGAGGATATAAACGTTTATGTTGTTTCTGGGAAGGATGGTAGCTACTACTCTGTATGAGGAGAGTATACATTTGAAATTAGGCAAAAAAATAGTTGTGCAGCCTCCTGCCTTTAAAACCTGAAAACAACTATGCCTTTAACTGCTACTTACAAGTTGCAAATTTATTTTTGTAGTTTTCTAACTGACCATGCCACAGTATTCCAAGTGCAATTATACTTAAACCTCAGATTAAATGGCATTTTAAGCACAGTTTTCATCTGGGGAAAAGTGTTATTTTTTATTTTGCTGCCTTGCTTAGTTCCTTTTAGTAAAAAAAGGCAATTTGAGTGTGGGATAGTTTTTAGATTACTATTGCCCTTACATTATGAAGAACCTCCATAACAAAACCAACAAGGTTTCTGAATAGCTAACAATTAATTTTGTGACATAATACAATATAAGATCACTATCTCAATAGTAAATCTCCCCCCAGCATTATGTAGCACTTCTGGTGCCCCAGAAGACATGTCATTTGAACACTGAATGTTCTGCCTTTTGATGCCCATTTTTCAGTGCTGTGGCAATTCATCAAAATGGCACTGATTTTGTGAGCAACCACCACAGAACTTTATTTGAAAGGCATTCCACATTCATCAGTGCAGCAGTTTCTGATTTCTTTTCTCCTCAGGTTAAACCCATTAAAAAACACCAATCCCACAGTGATAACAAGTATTTAAATTATCCCAAGTCCCAGGGAAAAAAAGAAGTAATTAAGCCTACTAAATCTGCACTGGAAATATGAAGCAACGCTGAACCTGAAGAGCCTTCAGTGGTATAGTAAAGTGAAATGCTGATCCCAAAGAAGGATATAATGGACATAAATAACCTAGCAGCTCCTTTCAGCAGGAAGTCAGCTCACTCTATTCCCATGATTCTGGACTTGCCAGTAATTTGTCACTGCCTTAATTTTCTTTCTTAACACATCCAACTTAGCACTAAATGACAAACATTCTGTTCCAGAGCCGCGGCTGCCCCTGGAAGCTGCTTGCGTTGGGAAGGGAAGGGAACACGGCAGGAGCGCCGTCCGCTGGGTGTCGCTGCGAGCACAGGGATAGTGCCGCAGGGATCGGGAACCTTCCCAGCTCCAGGTTGCGACCGAACACATCAACCGGCCCCGTTACCTTCTCTTGGCCTCTTCATACTGCAGACTTAGTCTGACCTTCTCTGCTAAATTTGATCTACTTCTTGCTCCAATCTGTTGAGAGGGGGGGAAAAAAAAAAAGTAGCCTTATCACCGTGCAAAGCTGTTAAACGAATCAACAAAACTGAGGCAGAGGTCAGAAAAATTACTACTCAAAATCAAAACTACATTCCCTGCCCCCTCTGCAGCCAGCACCACACTTACTTTTAAGTGCCTGGTTAAGATCTCGTCTACTCTGATGCACAAAACAGCACTATTTTCTTCTGAGGCAGTTCGTCTACAGTTTTAACTACTGTACTACCAATTGTCCATATTCCATCACAGTAAAGCCAGAGTATTTTCAAAGAGGTCTTGTGGTGATTGTACTCAAAATTTTGACCTTATACTTTGAACCCTGCCGAACTTGTAATTTAGAATTAAGTCAGTGCATTTTACAGTTAGACTTCAGTAAATTTGCTGCAAAACATAGACGAGCTTAGCTCTTTGTTTGGAAAGCCTTGTGCGCTCTCTTCCTTACAAACTTAGTTCACAGAACTTCAAAGAAACAATCAAAATTAAGCACAGCTTTTTGTGTATGTAAAATATACCATCATTGAAACAGAGAAGGTTTTGCTAAATCACTGAACAAGTAGTTCCACTAACAGTTTTTCAGCTCTGGGAAATGAAATTGCACATTTAAATTCTGTGATCTTGTTTCTGAAAATTAAAAAAAACCTTCATAGGGATTTAAGTCTGTAAGGTTGAACATATCCTAGAGACAGATCAATCTTCACTGTACTGGAACTATTTGGCCAACTTAGATTGTCAAAGGCTTTATGCTAAATGTATAAAGTTCATCTGCATCTTGATTTAAAATTCAAGGGAAAAAAACCCCAGATAACTGATTTTAAGTAATTCTCTGAAACAAATATATAAATATGAATATAATATACGCCTATCAGCAACAGGGAACAGTCACTTGATTCTATTCTATTAACTGTAGCATTCTGTTTCAGTTTCTCTTTACATTGGACAAAATGGAAAAAAGCTCACCTCACCAGAAATGTCAGTCTGAGACCCTGTATCCAGAGTTTGCCTAGGAAAACACGGCTGGGAGTTTACAGAATTGGAACTTAAGACTGGTTCAGATGTTTCAATGTTTTGGTCGAGACTGAATTTCTCTCTCAGCTTTGCAAGACTCTGTCCAGGAAACAGATAAAGAAGTGGTGTTAAAACTCCTTTGCACTTTTGCCATGTTTATACAGTTTATTCCAAAAGACATTTACACAAAAGACTCCACTATAAAAATTCCATCTTTATTTAGTATTAAGCAAACTATCCTGCTAATCAAGACATTGGCAGGTGACACTAAGGTAAACCAACATCTGTGAAAATGCAAAAACTACTCATTGGGGTTTGTATCTCTTTTGGGATTTTGTTGGTTTGGGTTTTTTTAATTTTGTTTTTTTTAACTTGTCAACTAATTAAATATTTGGTTGATTAAAACAAAAAAAACTGCTTTCAGAAACAGAAATAGGACGATTTAGATTTATAAAACTTTCACTGATCTAGAAAATGGTCCTGCATCTCAAAAACACATCTCAATTTTGTCCACTTGATATTCTAAATTGTGATTTAGAGGTAACATATACATTGTACCTTACATGCATGTTCAAAAAATCTATATTCTCTAACAGAGTGGTTTTTAGCTCTAGGAACATCAGAGGCTTCAGTTTCTGCATTTGAAAACTGATTGTAATACTAGTTTGACTCAAAGAATTTTGAGAATCCCTTAAAAGTATGAAATGCAATGTCTTTATCATCTGGGAAGTGAGTCATTTAAAACAAATCCACACACAACTTGCATCGACCATTCAAAATACCTTAATTAAATCTTGTTTTTCTCTCTCGCCTGAACTTATTGCCTTTCTGATGGACTTCAGTTCCCTCAGGATGGCCTTGGCCTCACATAGTTCATAGCCACTCTGGCCTCCAGACATTTTTTGGTCAATTCTGTGAAAAGAGAGAATATTAATACCAGACACAGAAAATAATACTAACATCTCTGCTGGTCTGCTTTAGGCAGAAGCACACTTAGAGAACAGAAAAGAAGGAGATGAGATATCATTTCCTGTAACAGACATGCAAAAAGGAAAAATGACACTGAAATCTCCATTCGAATACTACCTAATCCTGGGCAAAAATGTCAAAGCTATGTAGCATACACACAGTGTCCAGAGAATGGCTTACCAAAAGACTTCTATTCATTCTACTACAAATACCAAGTTATCGCTGATGACACTGCCAAAATTCCCATCCCCACCATTACTCTGCAGCATAGTAGCAGCTTTTGGGTACACCTTTCATACAGCTAAATGTTTGTGATCCTTAGAGAAGTAGAATATATTACTAGTAGTATTCTTCTACCCAGACCCACACTGGGACATGGGCAGACAGGCAAGCTTCTTGGTACCAATCACCCTTTCCAAGCAGAAACACAACCAGCACCATTCTTGTTTCAGCTTCCCTCTAGTTCACCCTAATCCTTAGCATTAACCATCTGGTACAGCTGTTGTGCTCAGCCAGTCACCAGGCTCTCTTTATTCACAAAATCTCTGGATAATTAATACCATATGTCATAGATTGGACAATTCATTAAATTCCTGAACTATCAGGATTTTGAAAATAATTGAAGATTGAATTAATTAAATTGAAAATAATTAAATTGAAAATAATTTTTAAAAATGCCTCCTAAACTTAGAGATAAAAAGATGATTCATTTTAGTGTTTCAACATTTCTTTCAAGAACTGTAGTTTGGAAGCATATTTCTCTCATCTCTAGTTTAATTGAATATTTCATAGCATCATGGAAATGACTGCAGCTGTGCTTCACAAAATTAAAACCAACAGCCAGCTTGACAAAAATCAATCATTTAGTAGAGAATACATCCTTTTATAATGCAATTGGTTTTCTGGGTTTTATTATCATCTATCATCTTTGCTGGAAGTCATTCACCTTGTGAGTGAGGAATGAACAAACATTTTAATGATCAGAAGTGATCTGCAAGAACAGTAACTTGCACAAAACACCTGTAACTGTATTCTATTTTTCTTCCAGTTTTGGCCACAAAGATATCAAAGTTCCAAAGTAGTCTCTAAATGTGAGCATGCCCTTTTTCCTTTCTCCACATTTCAGTTTTTGTACAAACTAAACTGCATTTATGTAAGAAAATTACCTATGTGACTCTGCAATTATTTCTATTCAAGGATGTATTTTTTCGGCTTGAAAGTTCCTCAAACTCTTTCATAGGCAAGCACTTACTGTGTGACAACACTAAATTTTTTGTAACTTATCAGGTTGCTAAGGTCAAATAGATACAGGATATGCCAATAATTGGGATCATGAATGAACAGTTGGGTAATACACCACATGCTGTCTAGAATATGATGTGCCACATTGAAATTGCAACTGCTTTATTCTATATATAATTAAGATAGACAAGAGGGATCTCTGACATATAAGATATTCCATCATCCTGTTTTAAATTAATGGGATTAGTACTGTTTGAGAGTGGCTGACTGAATTTTAAAAACAAACGCCCATTGTGTTTCTGTGGAATGCTGTTGACAGTTTCTGAAACATGCTTTGGATTCCTATCAAAATGGCTTGTGAGCAAGCTGCTTTAAAACAATACTTCATTGTTGAATTAATATAATAAAACCAGCATGATTGGCTAACCTTTAATCCTGGGACAGCAGCATGAGTTTTTATTACCTTAAGCTTTAGAATCAATACGTCTTTCTGCTCCCAAATTTTACTACAGATGAGATCTGATTTGTGTTTAAATTCAATCATCTATCCTTGTTGGTCTTTATATATTTAAATAACAAAAAAATCTTACATTTCTCTTTAAGTCAAAATGAAGGAGGATCCTCCTAAGATGCTGAGAATTTTCAGTCCCAAATTGACTCCAAACTCTTCATACAAAACCCCACATTTTTCATCCACTTTGACATGTCTCTGACTATGACTGGTCACTTCCTACACCGGATTTTCTGTCTCACAGTTAAAAAATGCCTATTTTTCAGAAGTTATCTATTAAAATACATAGGCAATAGCTTACAAGATGTTTTGATTAAAACTGGGAATTTAACTCCAATCTCTCATCTCCAAACACAGATGTTCTGTCATCCTTTGCAAATCGCTTCTCTGCATTTTAGTCCTCTATCTGTAATATGGAAGCACTCTTCCTTTTTCCCCACCTTTTGTCCCTTTACTGTATGTATTTTGCACACTCTCCAGGACAGAGATTATGACTTATCTGACAGCATTCTGCCAAACACAGGAGGTCCTGGGAAAAAGGGTAAATGATTCCAGACAATATTACACTAATGTTGCAACACTGCTTTTGCTACTGGAACTAGTGTACTAAGAGCAAACAGCTCAGCATTTTACTGTAAATGTATCCTCAATGTATGGGTACATACCACAATACAGAAAACAACTAGCATTAATAAATTTCTCTTCACATTACTCAAGAAAACACACTTGTTAGCAAGGTTTCCTCTGCAGCAAGTTCTTGGTGGTGACAGTTCCAGTAATGTTTATTATTTTAGGGCCCAATTTGTAAGTCAGGAGCAGCAGGGATTGCTCAGACTGAAAAAAATTCATTCCTGATAATCCAGCTGGTTAAACACCCAGAAAGCTCATCTGGTTCAGCATCAGCCTTTTGGACACCAGGCATTCCAGCAACTAGAACAAAGAAAGTCAGGTCTCTAAGCCTCAAATTGTGACTAGTTTAAAGCCCTGCACAGTTGTGTACCATTCATATCTCCAAGAACAGCATCCTTCTCTCTCTCTCTTTTGAGCTCAATGGTAAGGAAGGAGGAAAGACAGACCTAATTACTTGTTCAATATTAAAAAAAAAAACAAAACAAAAAACTAAATGGGACACACAAAGCAGATAATTTCATCCTCTGGACCCTTAACCACCCTTCTTTCTGCCTCTTTGCAACACAAGCCACCTCATAAAAAAAAATAAGAGGGGAGACAGATTTCTCATGTTAACACTTGCACAAAAGGTTTGCCATTTCTACAGATTTCCTGCTTCCTAACTACAACAAAAAGAGTTATTAGGTTCCCCTTTTTCCCCACAATAATTCCCTCAGACGAAATGGATTCAATACCATGCCAAAAAAAAAGAAATCAGGTGATTGAAATAAGTCAGTTCCTACTCTTTTCTTTTACTCACTGTTGCAGTGTTTCAAAGCCCTGTTCCTTGTACAGCAGTTCTTGCTTCATCTGAGAGAGCTCCCTCTTCAGCTTCTTAACCTTGTGTGTTAAATCAAAGTAAGAGTTAGAAAATTCCTCTTGTTAAATGGTGTAACACATGGCTTTGAACAATTAATGTATGCTCTACATCAGATGAGAGAAAAAGAGTAAATTGCTCTACTGACACACATTAAAAAAAAGATTTGTTCTCTTCCTGATGTTTATGGGCAACATGCTTTAGTATTAAAGGGACACAAGCAGATTAAATCACATTCCTTATTTGTACTGATACCACACTGTGTTATTAAACCTGAGAGAACTTTAACAAGTAATTTACTTCTCACTTGTTAAGCATGCATTCCAACTGTCCTACAGGGACATGCCTGTTTACTTTTAGGCTTATTATATTTTCACTTTTTCATTCCTGGAAGCTCTCAAGTCATTTGCACTGTAGAAGACAAAATGGACTCTTTTTTCCCCCCATGAACCATCCCTTCTTATACAGCTTTCCAGACACTGGATCCCTAAATATGTAATTTATGCTCATTGAGTTCAAAGACAACAATCACTAAACACACATGGATCAAAATATACATGTCTATTTAACAGAAATGTCCTTGGAAAAACATTCTCTACTTTCCCTAAATTTGTATGGTCAATTGCTTCTTAATTTTAATATTGCTATTTCAGATGTCAGCAGATATGAGTACATTACAAAATATTTATGAATCAAGATTGACTAAAAAAATCCTCCATTTAATTTTTAATGTCATATTTTCCAAATGTTTGAAACAAAATTTCTGGAGTAACCAAAAAGGAATGAACTTAAACACAAATGAATTGTCGGCATACACATAGAGACAAAGGTCTCCTTGAAGTGTGGAGTCCCAGATTTTGGTATTCACACATCTATATCTGGCCTGTTTGTACCAACACATGCTAGCCAGATATTGTTACGTTTTCTAATTTTCCAATCATTAGGGTGAAAAAAGAAAAAGCTGAAAGACCCCTGCTGTCACCTACCACTGAGGTATTCTTGCTTGTTTTCATAAGGTCCCCAGACATCCAACTCTTTTGAAAAATTTCTTATATTAAGAATTTAGACCACTTTAACTGAAATTAATTTCAAAATACGTCTCCAAGATGTTTTGTATCCAAATCCCGATAGAATTCCTACTGGTTGAAATTCTTCAAATTGAAAGAAGAAAAAAAAAAAAGTGAGATTCCCAACATACCAGGCAACTAAAAGCATCAGCAGCTGCTGAAGCTTTCCAAGAGACTTAAAATTCTTTACATTTCTAAAATACCTAGTGATTTGCACAGCCTTCATACAGGTTTAGTTTGTAGTTTCTGGCTAATGAATTTTCTGTGACAGAAATAGAGAGTTTTTAATTTCCATTTTCTCCAAAGATGTTCTTTGGATGAGGGGTAAGGTTCAGACTTTTGGAAACTATCATACTAGCTGCTTTACTTGACAGAAAACTGTTTTTATTTTCACTATATTGAATAGTTAGCATGACAAATACACAATATCTCTAAGTACATATTCAGTGCTCCTTACCTATTTCTTCCTTGACTAGAATGAAAACCCCAAGAATAATCTCTCAATTGTTCTGATCAAGGTAAAGGAAAATGTTCTGGGTAAAGTGATGTGTAAAATATGAAACAACTCTGAATTTTTCTGAAAAATACAGCAAAAAACTTTCTTTTAAAATCAGAAATGTGAATTTATAGTAATAGCAGAAGGCATACTTGATTTCAACTTAGAGGACTGGATCTCTCAAAAACCCTTACATTTTCCTCAAGAACATCTTCTGAGTGTTCTCTGCTGTACTTCATCATCATTTCATTATCAAGAAATGTGAGTTGGGAGCATTATCCCAGAAAGATGTGACCTACATCATAATATAGAATGTGTTTACCGCATCATACCTGCATTAAACTATTATTAGGCTCATTGTCTTCACCTTCGAAACTTTCATATAACTCCTGTTTTTTCACAACTCTTCACTTGTTTTAACATTCATCCCCTTCCTACTGCTTCTGCACATCATCTTCAGTCGCCTGACAGGTCTCTTGCTTCTGCCTTCTAACTTCATCTTCAAGCAGCCCCTTCTATTCCCAGCACTCGTGTGCTAATGAAACAAAACAACCACCCTGTCCCCGCCACCCTTGGTTATTTTATAAAGGTGCATTCCCTACTTGTTTGCTGCATATGCATAAAACTTACTGTGATCACATACGCTTTGTGCTGTTCGAGTTATCTTACTGATTACTAATTAAGACCCCAAATGGTCCCACTCAAAGTCCACTGTAGGATCAGATCCTTCGATTTTAATCTGGTGAGAAAGATTTTTCTTTTCCTTATTTCATTTAACAGCTATCTGATTTCTGTCATATTTTCTGCACTACCTATTGCACAATAGGCAATTCATGTATCCAGAAGGCTCCATATTGTGCACAGGCATATTATGCACAGCTAACAAGGAAAAGGCCAAAGGCCAACTCAGAACTTCCTTAAATGCTGAGTTTCCCCCCTCCAGCCACCACTAACCTGATGATACCAGTAAGCCTCAGATACTGTGAGAGACAGAAACAGGTTTAGCACAACTGACCTAACAGTTCACTAAACAATGTGCAAATTCTAAGTAACTGGCTAGCAGCTTACTAATGACTCACTTTGTTTCTCATTAAGTCCATGCATGCATATACTGCAAAATGCCTGAAATTGGTATATTAGCAAGCATCCTCACACACTCAAATAAGGGTAAACTATGATAACAGCCATATCTCTCTTGCCATCTTCCATGAAAACCGCTTTCCAGCCCTAGCATCACAGGCTTCCACTTTTACTTATATCAGTTTTCATATCCAGTGGCTTTGGATGGATGACAACACACTGATACAGATATTCTTGGACTGTACCCTTCTAAACTCTGCAGACAAGATTCAGGTCATCTATTTTAGCCACATATGCAGGACTTTGCAATGCCAATAAATCAGGTGTTGGGAACCAGCAGAATATTAGGCTCCTTGACTCCAAGAAACAATGAAGAGAGGAAAGCACCTCCAAAAAACATATTACTCTGATTAACATATCTAACTTTCTCCTTGGTGAGCAAATTGTAGATCTATAGTCAATGGCAATGGGAAAAAGTGAGTACAGGACCATGCTTGAATTCTCCCCTCTGACCTGTAGGTAAATTTGGTCATGTGTTTTGTTCTTCAACAACATTGTTAATTTCCCAAATATACTGATGATTGTCTTGCTGAAGGGAACATCTGTTACTGCTCCACTCATTTTAGAAATAAGCTATTGCCTTATCTCCTTTCTTACTGCTGTTGATTCTCCCTACTAAGCTTACAAAATCTTTCCTCCCACCTCCTCCAGCATTAAAATAAGCTCCCTCACTAGCCACCATCCCTTCCCCTTAAAGGGACAACAAATTGAGATTGTTAAGGATGAACAGGTGTTCAGTAGGCAGGAGGGCAACATCCAGACACCAGTTTTAGAGTACATTCCATCCCTGATTTATACTGGGTTTTAAAATGTTAATGAACTATTTCACAGTTCCTTTTAAACATTAATTGTTTAGATTCCTAATCACAACTCTTACTCTAGGTGAAGCAGGATGTTACTCTCTGAGGCTTCTGTGAGTGCTGCTCTGTGCAGAAACCAGGAGGGGGCAATGGAAGAGCTGAGTAAATGCTGTCGCTTGTGCTGCTTCTGCTCCCCCAGTCTGTTTTCCAGGCCACGTGGAAGAGATATGCTGTGAGGTGCTGTCTTTTTAACCTGGTTTGATTTAATGGTTTTTAAATGGTTTGATTTAATTTTTTTCATTATTAACTATGAAAGTCTAGGATATCCATAAAGCACTATATGCCGCAGCTGAAATAAATGAACTCCCTATATATATATTTTAAATGTCTTCCACATCATTTCCTCCTTATTCAAGATAAATTCTCTAGAGACTAAACTGTGAATAAAAGTTCTTTATACAGAGTCTGTATGTGACCACAGCAAACACAGCTGACCAAATAATGGATTTGTGTTCATTAGCAATTTCAACATGCAGACACAAACTTTCATCCTTGATCTGGATTGTTACATTTTGGCAAAAGAGAGAGAGGTTTCACACTATTATTGAAAAGTGTTTTCCTAACCAACAGAAACTTCTAAGGCAGTTCATAAAGCTTATGATGCATTTCTAACAGAAGAAAGGTTGTCTAAAAAGTCATCTAGCTGCAGCTCACCTTGGCCTCTTACATTTCTATTTTTACTATTTTTTTTAAAAACAAAAGCATACAACTGAAAATAGTTATCAGATTTATTTAAACTAACATCTAATGAGAATATCTGTCAAAGTTTCCCCAAAATGTATTACCTGAAAGTACCAGGGACAGCTTTAAAAATTAATTTAAAACCTCTGAATAGTATCTAATTAGAAAATTAGGAAGTTTCAGCACCAGGGTACAAGATACAACTGCTAGTTCAAGTTATGATCATTCTTTCGTCATAAACTTTGCAGACATGATGAATACAAGTTAAGTACTCTCACCCTTAATCTTGTAGTGGAGATTTCAGCCTTCAGAATGTCAGGGTCATACTTTGTGCTTGATGAAGAGCCCGAAAACACTTTTTTTAAAAAGACAGAAAAAAAAAAGACAAATATTTAAGTACTTTTAAGTCACTAACTAGTCCCTTCCTCAACAAATCCACACTGATCAAAAACTACAATATTCAGAAAAACATATAATACTTTTTTTAAAAAAGTCTTTATAGAGTAGTCAGCATTGCAGCATGGCAATAATTAATGAATAATCAAAATTTTCCTCTTACTTCCCCTACTACTATATGGCATTTCTTCTCATTTACTTATCCCAGGATCCTAAAGTAGCATCCCTGGCTTTCTATCCTGTGTGCCATCTTGTGATCGGTTCCTTCCTGAAAGCTGTAATTTCTAAGGAGATCTCTGGAAAGCAGATTTATTCAGAAGCCTGGCATTCTTCTGCAGTTGTACGTGCTACCATTATCATACTATCTACTTCTAAGAGAGGTGTTTGGCCAATAAGAGACCTCTGACAGTGCTTTACTGTGTGCCCAACACTGTAACCTCTATCTCCACTTCACCCCTGGTCACAGCACAGAATTATTGCCTGCTCTTCTTATAAATCAGTAACAAATTCACTTCTTGGTCTATCACAGACACCTGTCAACACAGTAGGATCATTTGAGTATGCAGACATGAAGGCGACAGATCCTATTTACTTTGAACCCAGATTTGGCAGAATTTTGTCCTGACAAACTGCATGACAAAACAGATTTCAGAGCCAACTGTTCTAAATCATGCCTCAAAGGAGTTCAATTATAGCAGAGAGAAGAGGGTTCTCGCCAGCAGAATATCTCTATATTAAATAAATAAATAATGTAGGGGTGCTATCTCTAAAAAAGCCAGAGTACAAGGTGTTCATAGCAAACCTTTAAAACTCATCCTAAAGAGAAATAGGATCCCCTGCAAGGCACAGATCAAAGAAGTTACATTGTATTCTACACTGTACTTACAGCTTGTACGAGAACTTGATTTTTCTTTGTAGGCACCATTCAACCGTACATACTCATCCAGTGCAAGTGCTAGTCTCTGTTCTTTCACCTGGTACAGTTCCTTCTGAGTACTGAGAGCATCCTGGGCTATCATAAGATAATCTTTTAACATTCTCTCTTGTTCTTGCCGCCATTGTTTCCTGGGATCTTCTATTTGTGTTGTTTCTTTACAGGAGAAAAATAAAGGATTTAAAGACGCCTCTGCTGAAACCCATTGACAACTAAAATTGCTTCTTTGCTGTAATCCACAGTTAGAGTTTGGTTACTGAGCAGGTGCTTGACTTTGTCTGCCACAATAATGTGTGTAAGAAACGGTATTTAAGGGATCAGTTACAAAATTAGAATTTAAGGTACAATATGCAAATGCTTATGTAGATCATTCCCATGTCTTCAATTTTGAATTCGTAACATCCTAAAACTCAAAGGTTTTTTTGCATCAGAGTATTTGGAAATCATGGGATCAACAGAGTCTTTCAATGACATCTTAAAATTTAATGCATTTCTGTACAAAATTTAAAATAAATCTTAGCTATTACAGTTTTTCAACCCCTTTCTCCCCACTTCATTAATTTTTACAGTCATATGTTATGCATGATTTTAGTGGTTATATTTCTCCTTTCACTCTACAAAAACAATTTGATTTTTCCCCCTGTAACCTAACCAATAGATCATTAACTCTCCAGATCATCTCACCTAACTCGATCCCTATTCCTTCTAGACATCTGATCCAATACACAACTTCCTTTTATGGTCAATAGACAAGAGAGGGCTGCCCTCAGAGGGTACTTCACTCCATCAAAGACAGGTATCCAAGATATTTGCGACCAAACTGTTTTTTGAAGTGTCTCCTTTTCACTGACTACTCGGGTAATATAAATGAGTAGGCTGAAACAGGCCTTTAATTCATGACAGGTTTCAGGTCAAGTATTTTAACTCCAGCAGCCACACAGAAGACAGACTTGCACAGGATACGTAGACAAGAGGATCAGACATACTGTAGTGGTATCTATTAAGAAGGTATATGATAAGATCAATCTAATTGCAGCTTTTAAGATTTTATTTTTAATGTAAACATACAAAGAAGATGAATTATGGTTGAATGTTCAACCTTATCAATATCTCCTTAGTTCAGCACTTTTTGAAGTTGTACAATGAATATACTTCCTTTAAAGCTGTACTAAGTACAAAAACATTCTCATAAGACATAGCCATGAAAAGTTTGAAATTTAAATGCAAATGTGCACCAAACTTCCTAGGTCACAGGCTATAAATCAGCAGAGATATACAGAGATAAAAAGTAACATTCAGTACCAAAGTATTTAAGTGCAAAGTATTTACTTCAGATTTTTTTCTGCAAAAAGTAGGAGGGATGTTTATTCTCTGGGTCAGATTTCTACCACTTTAGTCCTCTGAGTTGCTTTACTGTGGAAACCAATGAGGGGGTGGGGGGGAATGGGAACAAGTGGTTGAAGACATGGAGAGGAAAAAGAACTGCAGCAGAACCAATGTGATTTCTCCAAACTGCAGCTGAAGTGCACTCTTGGGAGAAGGCACTCTTTCAACTCCATATATGAGAACAGACTTTGTAACAGCAAAAGCTGATAAGGGCAGGTTCTGGTTAATAACAATTTCCAATACTACCAGTTTTTCAAAAGCTTTTTCTCTTGATAATATCTTGATAATAAAGAGACATGAAAGAAAAGCAGCATTCTGTAAAACTAACCCTGTAGAATTCAAAACTGACAATCTCTATGGAATTACTGATGCTTCTAAAATACGCAAACACCCTCCCTCCACCATTTACAAATGTGACTTTTCTACTAGGGAAAGGCATTTCTTAGATCTGCACAATAGATGCATAGAGAGTATAAACCATGTAAACCCAAGTGTGGTGCAGAAAAGATCAAAGAAGAGAAGCTTTATACACAGTTGGTTTTTCAATAATCCTAACAGGAACACTCTCTCCAAAAAACTAACTATAGCTACAGACACACGTACACATAGATCCACGTTTATACCCACCTGCTCTTTTACACAAAGATATTGGGCACACAAAGAAGTAAATCGATACCTTTTCTCTCCTAAATGGGCAACACATGTTCCTATCTGTGCCCACTTATTGTTGTTGTGCTTTAACACACTCCACATTCACAGTTATTTACACAAGATAAGAAGTGCTGATTTCCAGAGGTGTCCTTTTTTGTGAAGCAGGATGAAGAGCATGAAGCAGGATTCTCATGGGTCAATGATCAAATACGATAAATGCAGTTAGGTGGTTTTTTAGAAGAATGTAATGATGTGATTGTGTTTTAAGAGTGCAACCAGCAGCCACCAAATAATCTTACAAGATTGGAAGGTCTCATCTTCGAGCATGTTGTAGGTAATTGCTTTGTAGGTTTTAAGTGAGGATTGCTCAACACGCAGCCCAAAGACCAAATGTAGCCTGCAGAGTTCTAAAATGTGGCCTACAGATGCCCTGCCCTTGCAACTGCAAGAGAAGGACAAAGCTGATCAACAACAGATTATTTTGTATTGCTGACAAATACAATCCAACATTTTTTTTTGCCTCTCTCCAAGCTGCAAGCACAAAACAATACTATGATTATATATGAGCTAACAACTTTTACACTGATAGTCATAAATGAGTTAAAGGTGACCCTGCATTTTAAAAATTGAGCACTGTAACTTCAGCATACCAAGGTTTGGGTATTTGCCTGTGTGGGTACATTGACTGGTCAAATTACTCTCAGCCGATTCTATCTGCATAGTTTATTCTGTCACAAACGCTCAGTTGTGAAAATACATCATCATGGAAATATATCACGGAAAAAGCAAAGCAGTGTGTAATGACTATCCCAGAATTGTTACTCAACTTTTACCAAACAGAGAAGACTCTGAATATGTTTCACCGTACTCTTCTTAAATATTAAAAAGTGGAAAACCCAAAAAAGCATATCACTTGTTTGGCAAGTTGTTTATATATATATATATATATGTATGTAAAAACATGTCCTTGTGTAGCAGCACTATATGCTTGTTGATCTATACTTCTCAATCATCTCCATTTTAATCAGTAGGTTTACCCCACAGAGAAAAAAAAAAAAAAGACAGAACTGTGGATAATATTTCTGGTACTGTAGCACTGCATTTTGAAAAGTATGTTCATTTGAGCACATGGACCTTCCAAGAGGAATAATTTTTTTTTTTTAAAAGCAGAGTTCTTTCAAAACCAAATATTTATACTTCTCAGAGTAAAGCCTCAGAAAGATAAGGATTTCTTTCCCTGGACAAGAATGTTTCAAGCACCTACTGTTAAGGTCATACTTGTACGCATAAGAATATTATTGAGATAGTTAACACGCAAGTCATTGAGGGAGCAGCTTGCTGAACATTTAAAAATGAGTTGTGAAGCCCTTCATGCTTAAACCAAAGTGAGATTTAAATTACAAAGAACATCCAAACTTTTTCCTATCCTTATTATTCAACAGCTGGTGTAAAATAAACTAGGGCGATCTCATTCCTTTTATAAGGCAGATAAATGTTTCCACTGGTGACTGCAACAGGATGCCTGACAACCTTGTCTGCAGCACATACGAATCATGCAGCAGATTGCTAGCTACATGAATGGGAAGATGTTATTTCTGCACATCAGGTGAGGAGTAAGCACTGGCAATGAACAGTAGACAGAGCTGTAGAATTGCATCTGTTCTAGAAAATGTAAACTGGACTTCAATCATTAGCAGTAGAGAATGACAAACCATCGCCTTTGGCAGGGCCAAAACTTTCTGCAGAAACTCAGGTATGAACTAAAGGAATCTACTTCAAATGGATCTTTAAACAATTAAGAGTTGTACATCAGGCTCTATGAAGACAACCACTCAGTTTAAAACCAAATTGTATAAAACAACTTCCTCTGTCCAATCACAATGCAAAAATAATGATCCATGGTAAGAGAATGAGAGGGTGGTGGTGAGGTTACACATTCCTAATTTGCATTGGTTTAAGCATTGTTTGGCAAAGGCCACCTGCAAAGCAAAATTACTCAATTCTATTAAGAGATCTTAGTTTTAAACCAATTAATTTAACTTGAAACAAATTACTGCAAGTACATAGTTAATAAATTTATGAAAAAATAATAAGCAAGCAATTTATTTCCTCCTATTTTTAAAGAACTGAGTGACTACCCAGACTGGGGGGGAAATTCTGTGGTCTCGCCCAGCGGAACTGCACAAACGGCAGGATGGCAACGCTCCACCCAAGGACATTATTGAGCACGGAAATGATCATAGCCCTGTAACACAGAAGAGGAAGCTGTGCTGGCTTTAATCATACTGCTATTCATGAAATGCACTCTTCTTGGATCGCTGCCAGGTAGGTTTCATGCACTTAAACTCAGCAAAAAACCTGGCCCAAACAATAATTCAAAATCAAAATGCCAGGACAGACTTTCTACATTGAGAGCTTTGTTTATCTTTTTAGCTGGAATGTGCTTCAAGGGCAGCATGCTCTGTGTAATTATACACAGGATATATATTATACATGGAATACAGGCAATAGTAGGGCATGTCAATGTTTTTAAATGAGATATTTTCATACGCTATGTTCCTGTCTACTATCATACAGCTCTGCCAAAATTTTACAGTCTACTTGAACAGAAGGAAACTATTACCTTATCAGCAGTAGATCTTATTTCCATAAAATACATGAAATTAAAATCCCACTAGAAAATCCCATAGGGAAGGGAATGGCTTCTTGGCACCCTACTGTGAGACATGAGAGAATTGGACATTTTACTACAGGATTAACAATATGTGGAAGCAATAGTTTTCCAACATCCCCCCTTGCCAAAAAAAATAATAGCACTGATTGGGTCTAGAACAACCCACACATAAATTATGTTCAGTCAGACACATTGCGCTTAGGCAACACAGTTAGAGAACAAGTACTTTCAAGCTGTCCCACCTGAAAAAAAAAAAGCCAGATATGCTAAATTGCTACTTGAGGAGGACACATACACAGCAAGAGAAATCATTACATACTTTTCATTCTGAAGAGAGAACATATGCCCATATTATTCCAGTTTGTAAATGTTGCAGAATCACCGTTTCCAAGGGAAAGGACTAGAGACCTAAGATCTGTAGAAAGGATAGCAGAGGGGAGTTGTTTGCCACCGCTAGAGCTGTGCAATAGCTCTCTTTTTTGGCAGTGATGGTTTCTACCATATCACCTCAAACCCATGCTCCGCAACATTACACATTCACAAGTTCTCTTTTACACAGTCTCTGGTGCTAACTTAATCCAGTGCAAAACCTATTTTATGTACTAAACCCACCCAAACACTACTTGGCTCCAGAAGGTAACAAAGGGAGATGCATCACGTTCTGGCAGGTTAGGTGAGTTCTGATACGCTACCAAAGGTCCAATGAGCCAGTATAAAGGAGGAAGAACTACACAGCTGGGGCAAGAATCTTTTTTTTAGCAGCAGTTAGCCTACTTACAGATCCACCAGATTCTTAAATATGGATCTACTCATCAGTACCACACACCTGCTCCCTCATATACCAGAAAATTCCACTTACAGGAAAATTTCCAAACCTAGAAACCAGAACTACAAGACAAGAGACAGCAAAACTGAAGTAGCTAAGTCCAAAAGAGGGTAGTTCAACTGACACAGAACAACTGCATGTCACAGCTGAGCTAGATGCCCTGTGTCAGGGTGGCAATTTCTCTGCCTGAAACAGTAACACCTCACATCTCTGGTTATCTTGCATAATAATCGCAGAACTACTCCTTCCAACCAAACAGAACCTCATCTTCAAGAGCGTAACACAGGCCTCAAAACCCTAAACACAACTGACTACATTCAGGATCCCCCCATCACTGGAGCCTCTCCTGAACCCAGTGGCTGAAGAAAGTACACAAGCTAAATCCATGTTGGTTTTTCAACAGCACCCAATATCTCTGCTGTACACTCTACTCCACAGAGGTGGTTTGAGAAGGAGAAGATATCTGGAAATCAGCTTACTGCATGCTGAGAGCAAGCCCCTGGAAAAGGGGTGCAGGCCAGCCAAACTGGGGCCAGGCGCAAAAAAGGAGAATCAGGATTTCAATTGTATCTTGCATAAAAATGTCTCCAAGATGGCACAAAAAAACCAAAAACAACCCTTTGACATATCACATCAGAAGAGGAAAAATGGTGTCTGATACTATCACAGGATAATACAACTTAGCTTAGTGGTGGGTGGTGAAAGCAGTTTTATCAACAACATTACATTATCACTATGGATCTGTTTATTCTACAAGTATATCCCATATTATTTGATAAACAAACTGGCTTTCAAATCTCCAGTACTTTTGCATGCAAACTATGCTTAGGGAAAAAAAGTGCAAATATTACTACATTGTACTTCAACTGGCATAACAAATATTGCAGGCAGTTGAGATACAAGTCTTAATGTTTAGCAAAGGAGCAAATGCACTAGCAGTAGTTTCAGGGAGAATAACCAAGTGCTACTAGACCACCTTAAGAAATGTACATTATTGTTTACATAGCAAATGCTTTCTGAATGCTTTTTTTTTTTTTTCTTATTCCTTTTCCCCCCTTTGCTTTTAAAAATACTTACAAAAGTAAAGAGAGACATGGATGGAAATTAGGTTATCTAGAGTATGTTCAAAATTGACCTCTCTACAGTTTGTTTCCTGCATCAAACTTTCACCCCAAAAAAAGGATCCTCTCTTCCACATACTTTCTTCACTTCTCCATAAAATAGTTCTGTGCTTGAATTTGAGCAAAGAGAGAAAATGAGAACTTTTTCCAGCTATACTGTGCAAGTATGAGCAGATTTGCAAGAAAGATTTATTCAAAGACTCTGACTATCAGATTTTTCTAGATATCAGGTAGCATATGCTTATATATTTCAGAGTAAAATGTAGCAGAAACTCTGAGCATCTTTTTCCATATTCTCAAGAAAGTAGGTAAGGTTCTACTGCTAAGGTGAGAAGAACTAAGACATAAGAAAAAGACGCAAGTGTGATCTTTACATAAATGCCAGCAGGTAAAATCATCTTTAATCCAGAGCCTTCATTGTTTGAGCCTCCCTTCTGTAGCCAGCATGCACCAGATTACTCTAATCCCTTCTTACAGCCAGGGCACAGAGAAGACACTTATCTACAAATAAGATTCAAGATACGATATACTGCACTTGGGTTTCTACCATGTGTGTTTGCTGACAGTAAAGAGTCTTCATAATTGTTTGCATGTCACCTCTTGCTCAGAAGATGGTGGTAGGTGGTGGGAACAGTGCACAATTATGATCATGATACACCATTTGACTCCCTCAAGCTACTGGTAATTGCAGTCTCATGGTGGGATTTTCAGATTTCTTCCTTTTCTGAAAATACAGTCTGGCATTCTTTCATGGATGCAGATGTATTAGAGTCCCAGGCGGGAGCAGACAAGAGTCAGTCTATCCACAAAAGTCTCTGTGTTAGATAACCCAGTTGCACAGGCATAAACTAGCATGAAAGCCTTTAAGATTACAACAAGAAATGAAACACCTGTAGTTAAAATATTGTGCTGTAAGTATCAAACAGGGTAGGTAAATAGTAAGGCTTTGAAATTTTGAAAAGAAAGAACACCAAGTGAGCAAAGAGGAACCTTTGATGAATTCTATTCTTGATCTAAGCAGATACAAACCCCTTTGCCTTTTTTTTTTTTTTTTTTTTAGCATCTCTGACTCAATTTTCTTTTTTCTCTGTGGATGAAACAGTGATGGAAAGCTCTTTCTGGAAAGATACATTCATGCTTCCAAAGGGGACAATTAAAACTAAGTAGGGAGGAGCCGCAAAAGCAGAGAAGGTAGTTGTCCAACTCTGTTTCGAATAAAAGTGCTGGGGTGGAAGGCAGGGAGAAAAACCATCACACTAAATACAAAGTACAGAATGGCAAAAAGAAAGCAATGTGGTGGTCTGAAATTGTAGTAGGCTGAGAAGAGTTATTCCTTCCTATCATTATCTTTCAAATAGCAACACTCAGTTTCTTTCTGCTACCTTTGCCACCAAACATTACTAACAGGAGAGTACCTGTTTTACAGGTTAACTAGATCCATGGAATGCAGAAAACCGCTTGCCTTGTTATTCCTGAAACTGAAGATAGGAACTGAAAGGAAAGAGGGTAAGTTATTTAGGAACACATAGGTTGCTAAAGGCAAGGCAGAACTTGTCCCAGTCCAGGATTCCCTTAGACTATTCATGTCAACTCAGAAGTTCGTCTTTCTTGTTCCCATTACCTCCACAGCTCTTCATCTAAACACACACCGTTTAATGATCCAGATCAGAAAACCTGAGCAGCTGGGGGAAGGAAGAAGAGGTGGAAAACAACTTGCACCTCGGGAAGCAGAGTGATCCCCTGTTGTCCATGTTTACTACACATCCTCCCACTGACACAATGTGGGGGCAGGAACCAGAGCAAGCAATGACTGCTACTTCAGCTGCCATCATCACCTGAGAAGTGCACCTGGAAATCACAGCTTCAGAGTTAAAACTGCTTCCTGACAACTCTGCACAGAGAACGGAACAGATGTAATTTCAAAGAACTTGTAACCACTGCTACTACAAAAAGTAGCTGTCCTCCTTCTCTTCCACCTGACTGTTCTTTCATATCCCCAGGTCACCTTCCCTTTCTTGCTTGCATAAATAGAGGTGTGGAAAGGAGAACAAACAGCAACTTTTATTTTTCCATACCAGATTAGTTTCAACGCGAATTGGCTCCCTGATCTGATTCATTGTCTGGCCATGCAAATGTTCATGCCAGTATAAGCAAAAGCATTGCAGGGACAGAACAAAAGGCCAGAGGTAGCAATAGTGCAGGACCAATTCTTTCAAAGATTATACCAGCTTAAAGGTTTTTGCAAATCCGAGCTCTTAGAGCACAAATGTTTGCATCTCGGACACTTAATGCTTGATGTTGAAAACCCTGCAGAAGAATTGGAAAAAAATTTGAAAGTGATCACTTTGCCTGTGGATATACAAAATAAAGTGGAGTAATAGTTATATGTTATTTTTAATATTGCTTTTAGTTCCTAACCGTGGCGTTTAGCAAAGTTAGTAAGTGTCAGCAAATTAGCTGCAGTAGAAGAACACATACGAGAACATACATACAATTATAAGAGCAAACAGTGTAAGTTATAAAATCTCTGGACTCTCACAAACCACAGTAATAAGGATCCTGCACAAAAAGAACTCCTCAGGTCCTGGCCACCAAATAATATCCCTTCAGTCATCCTCTAACAAAGGGCACTACTGAACCACAGGGTAAGAATTTAAGTTCTTACAGCATTAGCTATCCACATCATATGCATGTTCTGCCTTGCCAGATGGCCTGTAATCTGGTCTTCCTTGAAGCTGAAAGCATCGCATTAAAACACCTAATTGGGGTAATATATTCATAAAGTAGTGACCTCAGTCAATGTTTCTCAGAGTGGATTACATCATCCAAAAGGATCATGAGAAAGCTCTAAGGCAATCAGTATGAGTTAGGAAAAAACCCCCAAACTGTATTGGCAAAAAAAAATTAAAATACATGAAAGTATAGAAAATGCAAGATAACAATAAACTAAATTATACTTAATATCACATCAAAAGAATCTGAGTGATTGTTCCACAGTTCCAGACTGCTCACAGACAACTCTTAACCCTCTCCAGAAGAGAAGAGTTTGCACTGGCCCTTAAGGAAAGTAGGCTTTTCTCAGGTTTGCATGAAAGAAGAGAAGGTAAAGGACTAAGACAAATAATTACATAGATGGGCAAAATATTTAGTTATCATGAAAAAATATACGTATACTTTGATTTACGTAATTTTGAAGAACTGACATTATAAAAATACAGTAGACTTTTTAAAACTTTGCAAGGTCCATCCTAGTATTGCTTTCTCAAAATCAGTGAGAGTTTTGTCAATATCCAGCCTTCCAGAGGAGTAAATACTTATCTGACCACTAATGGAAATTCCATCCTTAACATTTTCAGCCTTGAATTTGTAACAGAAAAGAAGAAAGGAAAAAACCAAACATGAGTAAGACCTTCTGAATTTACAGTCTATTGCCCTAAGTTCTAACCTGATCCTCATAGCTCACTGGCTTGGTTTAAGAAATTTAACAATATCAGAGCTGTTGTAGTAAAACAGGTCCAAGTCCCATGGACAACCTGAAACTTCACAGTTGGATCAAACGTAGCTTTTTACAGAAGCACACAATAGGAACAACACTAGAAAAAGAAATGAGAAAAAGGACAGATAAACTATTTAGAATAATTAATTATGGGATGCAAGAGAAGAGAATCAATGTACCTTCCCCCAAACATTTTGCTGAAATAAATCCAGCTAGAAGGCCATGAACATGAAATGACATTACTCACCTCTCCCTACATAACACATGGGAGCAGATTTCTTACCTAGGTGCCATCCCCTCAAGATGCCACTTGTAAGTCCTGAAATTCTACTTTATCCAACCTGTTTTTCAGGCACCTCTCTATTTGTTCCTCCTCCTAGCAGTAACTACAGGTTTTCTCCCTCACTGGGCTTCTTTGTCCAGTAACAGAGAGAACTAACAAAACTACCTCCAAAAGAGTAGCCTTCCTTTTTCTAATATAGCCATTGTCCCAACAGGGAATTTTAACAGTTCAAATCCCAAAAGCTGAAATACAAATAGCTCCAAATACACCTGAATTATTACAAAGCTAATAAAGCAATAAGTAGGCAAACCCCCTGTTTTCTACAAAGGCTTTGCCCCCCTAATTCCAAGTGACCTCCATACTAGAGATTTCAATGACATCAAAACAACACATGCACCCCTACTCAGATGAAATAGAATTTATAATCTCCACATTTGGCACATCAGACAAATTACTTACTTGTAAGATTCTTAGGCAGTTTACCTCCCAACAACTCAATAGTACTCTCACCAAAACACTGTGCAAAATACAGTGTACAAAACTAAAATATACCACTTTACAAGATAAGAAGTTTCACTGAAATTGCTACAAAGAAATATATAAATTAATATAAGAGGAATCAAATACGCTACTGAGCAAGGGATGGAGACTACTGTAAGTATACCAACATCCAAAGCGCATCGCTTTGATATCCATCTTGCACATTAACATGACATAGCAAAACCCAGCTGATCACATTTGCCCCAGCCACAGAAGACGCATGTGCAGATGGATATACACAACTCTCCTCTATTAAATGAAAGCATTAGTGTTTGCAGTACATTTACAATCTTCAAGAGGATTCAATGTTGTCCAAGTCTCAACATCTTACATGTGTGTGAAGCAGAATTTCAACCCATGCATAGCTCACAATAATCAGGAATTCACCTTCAATGCACAGAAATTACATTAAGAGTAAAGAAAGTATTTAAACTCTCTTAAAAAAAAAACTAAACCAAAAAATCCCAAAAAATCCAACAAAGCTACGAGAGATTTTTTACAACTGATTAAATATTTTGAGCACATATGAAATAAAAAGAGCATGATTATCAGAGCAGTGATCTGAAAGCACTTTCAAAACACCCAGAAATGCAAACTGCTTCTCAAAATTTTACAGCTTTATGTTCTATAGTTTTGGCCAAAGCAGAAGTTAGAAACAAGTTTAATCTGATAATAGCATTTAGATTAAGAAGTAAATCCTTTACTTTCTTGACCCTTTGAATTCAATCAAGAACATCCTTATTTTTAAAAGTTCCTGAACATCTAATCCCATATGCAAGATCAAAGGACTCTCGTTGCTATTGCAATAACACAAGGCTACAAAGAGCACAAATGAGGTTACTGGGTGGGATTCAGTTCAAGACTAGCTGTCTACCTGTAGGTGCCCAGTAAGCACAGCTGATATCTAATATTACATTCCAGTTATCAGAGTAGTAGTCCAACCCAGTCAAAGGAAATTAAATAATCTCATCTCTAAAGCAGACACCCAGTCAGCTCCGGCACACTTTACATTACAGTGACTGTACTGACTATAGAGCTATTGACTTTTAAAGCAGCTTAGACACTGCAGGGCCAATTCACTTGCCCATACATTTGAGATGCCATGTGTGGCAAGCCTTGTCTCCAGTTTTTGTTCCAGAAGGCCACTGGTCTCTTACTGTCCATGACATGTCCACTGTGCAGCTGTCTCTGCTAACTTAAAGCCTCTGAAATGGTTGTAGACACCTTGCTATTTTTAAAGTAAGCATATATCACTGTGAGTGCAGGTACCTACATTCAGGTATTACTCTCAAGTAGAATATCTGCTATTGTGCTGTTAAAGACTATTTCTGAGAAAACAGAAAAAGGTATCAATTAATATGGAGTAATGCATACAGAGAAAATAGAAATCCTTTCAGAATGATATTAATTTCAGTAACTCTAAATAGCATTGTATTCCAATTTTGCTAGTTTTGTATGGTTTAGACATAATTACCACGCAATTAAAAAGATACGTAGAAACAGATGTAGCCATTTTGTACCAGCATATTTTCTTGTAAGCCTTTTAAAGCCAATAATGTAATACCAAAGGGCAAATTTTCCCCAGCATTTTGATGCTAATCAAGGATTCTGAGTCTAACCAAGATGAACCTTCTTTTATAATCAATATGGCAAACTGAAAAATACTTACGGTTTATGTGATCAATATAGTAGACACCAATCTGAGGATCATATGCGGCTTCCCATCCCCATGGCAATTCATCCCCAACACAGTCCGCAAACGACAAGGGCTTTGTTAACCTAAAACAAAGAAACACTTTAGTGGCACAGCTTCCACACATAGGCTTTTTATTCATGTTAATTCCTATTATGACAGAAACTAAGGAAAGATTGCAGGGAGAAAGGCAAGCAAGTTGTTTTCTACCTCAAAGTTTTGGCTCTTGATTGTTTTTCCCCCATTCCATCGTTCTGAATTTATTACCTCCAAGAACATATTCTTGCAAACGTTTCTCAGTCCAGGAACTCAAGCAAGAAATTCAATGCAACATCTTTCATATCTGACAGTTTAAAATTAAACAACAACCAATAGCTTGCAAAAAAAAATAAATTTATCTACATTCCTATTTGTCACCAGGAGAACTGGACCCTTCAACCTTGAGTCAGCAAAGAGAGCACAAGATTTCAGGATCATTTTCTCTAACAACCACAGACAAGAAAGTCAGAAAAGTGAATACAACCACCTAAGATGCAGCTAGCAGCACTCATCAATCCATGCACTTGAATAAAACAAATAGCAGTGTGCACAGAGTAGACATTTTCTAAGTAACATTTAATGGGCCTTAGATGTTCACATGGTGCTTTTTTAGGAAGACAGACTACTAAAGTTTTTCATTTTAATAATGGAGCTCCTATTTCTTACATTAAGTAATTGATAAAAATAATATACGGCCTCTTTTCCAACTGAGGCTGAGCAAAGCTTTACATGATCATCTTTTTGTCCTTTTTTAAGAAAGAAATTAGTATCGAGTTTCCTACTGACAAATCCAAAGATAAATGCCATCTCTGGTATACTGATATATTTAATAGGAAGAACAAGAGATTTAAGGTTTTATTGTCACCACAGTGACAATAAGATTAGTACATATCCAGAGTTTAAAAAAAAGAATCCTCAGAGTAAGATTATCAAGAGCAGTTTCTGGGACACAAGCAGCACTCCTTTGCTCACTGCTGATTAAGTTCTATCACCTAAAACAGTTTTTTCATCTCGTCATTAAAATTCTATATAAATAAAAAGCTAACAGTCTAATTCACACATGCTTTTCTGTGTTTCAGGATTTTTTCTTTAATTACTTCCTGAACAAAAGAAACTGATTGACACTTTTTGTGATAAAGGAAAGAGAAAAGAGTATTACATTTTATCTTCTACAAACTGAATTGTATTTTGTGTAGAAAACACCATACAGAAAGTACTTTATAAAACTATGGAATTCTTTATACAGCTGAAACAAACAGAAATTTGAGGACAAGTTTGATTAGAAGTCATTGCCCCATTATTACCTTTATTATCATCATCAAGGTATCTGATCTACCAGTTCTTTCAGTAGGACACAGTATTCCTCCAAAACAAGGTTGAAGAAATCACAAAGAACCAAGTTCTTAAGATTCAAAACATTTTGAACTGTGATTTTTTTCCCCAATTTATGCTTTTTAAATTGCAAGCATGAATCCACTTCCTGATATTTCTCTAGAGTTTACAACATAATCCTATGAAGGTTACTGATACTTAATTTGAGGTTCTGAACAAATTTGCAGGTATAAGACAAATTGGCCTATTTATTGCCACTTACAAACTGCTGTGCAAAAATGCGAAGCACACTGAAAACTATTACAAAATACAGGTGAGATTACCAATGTGGACTTACTTCTGGACATAAAAATATGGATTATAAGCAGCACAAGCAAGCTGTCAACTCCCCAGTGATTTCCAGGGAGAGAGCAAGTCTGTAGTCAGCCAAGCCTATCTATTCTAACCTCTGACACTACTTCACATTAAAACCACATTTTTAAATCCAGGCACTGGCATAGCTCTGAGTGAGGCTGCTCCAAGGAGCTCTCCAGAAACCCCAGCTCTGACCTGCCACCCTGCTCCTGACCCTCCTCCTCCTCTCAGGGCAGCAGAAGCTACACAGCTCAGCAGGTTAACAGCTGCCTGGCACTGCCGTATCTAACACACCTGCCCAAATGCTGCCTACTCGTAATTACCAGCATCACTTCAAAGATTACTGTTTTGTTGCAAACAGTAACAGCTAGAAAGAAAGAGATGGCTTTTAGGAAAGTAGGAAAAGCCTTTTAAAGCCAGGGTAAACACAATCACAGCTTCAGACAGGCAGCATGCAGCAGACTGAACACAGGGTATCCATCCAAGTCAGAGAGTTCCCAGGCCACTGCTGCTCAGAGGAAGCATCAATCATGTAAAAGCAACAGTCCTTTGGTGAGCATGGTTAGTCACGTGAACAAGATGTGCCAACTCCAAGGGCACATCTTGCTGTGAAGAAAATCCTGCCTCAAATTTGATTACAAGTGTAGATTTTCATGAAGCATCTTAAACTGAATAAAAATAAAAGTTCAATGTCATTCTTAGCCTTAACATTAAAAAAAATCACTCAAAACTTAATTCATGTAGTTCAAGCAGAAAAAGTATTTTAAATATCATATAGCAACATAAGAATCATAACAAACTCATATAAACATGGCCAGATGGTCTCTAATAAATTAATTTAGAACTCTGCATAAGCATTCAATACTTTCACCAAAGATACACACCACAGCTAACAACACTCACAAGATGTGATTTTCGGATCACCTCTACAGGAAGCAGTACAGGAAGTACTGTCCTGGTTTTTCTTTTGTGGTCCACATCACTTTTATTTTTAATCAAATACTGACTTCTTATTATAATAGCACATTCTGTATGTTAGACTGCAGTTGACTCTGATCATGCAAATGTTCTGTCCAGGTGTTATCACTTCTCTGAAATCAGATACCGTGGGAATGAATAGCAACCATTCGCTCATCCCAGACACTTCATACTTAAAGCAACTCTAAAAAACTGTGGAAAAGTATTGAGTGACCCACTCTGGACCTTAAACAAAATGCGAAGAGGGAGACAGATGTCCAAAAATACAGGCTGTACTGGATAAGTTGTTCTGCGAATTCTGCTCTGGATCATGCTTGCACTTGACATCCTTAAGATCTGAACTGTGCCAGAAGTGCTCCAAGTAGATTTTTAAAACATGAGAAAGTCTACACATAGTAAGATCACAATTACTTAAGAGTGTAACATTCCCACAACTTTCTTTTTCATCCCAGAGTCTTTTAATAGCACAAGATTTTTGAGTCTGATGTGTACTTCTACATTTGAACAAGAATCAGTACGAGGTGATACCTGATTGCTTAAGGCCCTCAGAATTGTCTCAACATAAATAGTATTTACTTTCAAAATACTTATGGCAAATGGATGAGATTAACATAACATGAAGCAAGAGAAAATTTGCAAGACTAAAGTTGAAAGCAGAGAGTTACAAGATGTAATTGGAAAGGAAATAATACCTAGGAACAAGGACTGAAGGAATCTTGTCTGTGTGAAGATCATTATCTGTGACATAATAACCTATGATAGGCAGACTACCATTACCGTGACCCAAGGAAAATGAGGTTTATTGCACCATAATAGAGGATTAAGTGCTGCATCTCTAGGGCACTGATATTCTGAGGTAGTTCATAATAGTGTTTCAGTTTGGAGCCATCAATTCATATGTTCTTAAAAGAATGCCAATACTCTAAAAAGCATGACTTAGAAGTCCACATTTACTATCCAATGAAGTTCAATTAGTTAACAAAAGGCTTAGGGTTTTTTAAGGCTTATCATTAACCTCAAATATGCTCACCTAGGGGCACTATTTTTTTACCCTTAGCTAACAAGAAGCAGGTGTGTGTAATAAGAAGTGGCTATTTTTAGGAAAACCAGGAAGCATTCTGTAATTCCATTATATAAATAATGTATGATTATTTTATTGCCAATCACTTCACAGATGCCCTGGGAACCCTAGGAGACAAATGTCATTTATAAACTGAAAAGCTGTATTATAATATCAAATCCACTTTTTTCTTTGAAGTTTTCAAAATCCAGAGTTAGCTAAGCTCTTAAAATGTAGTTTCTGTGATGATATATGTGTTATCATTAACAGTTGTTACTGTACCTACAGCGGTAGATCTTTAAGAATAAGTCTGTACATGCATCTAAGGTTAACAATGAATCACACACTCACAGAATCTTCCGAGCTGGAAGGGACCCATAAGGATCATCGATTCCAACTCAAGTGAATGGCCCATATTATGGGGATTGATGCCACAACCATGGCATTGTTAGCACCATGCTTTAAAAAAAATGAGGTTGATGACACTGTAAAATGGAACCGTAACTACAGACTGATGGGGTGTCAGTGCAGAAACGCTGTTCTGTTTGGACAACTTTCTTGTTTGAGGTAGACCATGTTTTGTGTTCCCTAGATCCCAAAAATACAGAGAAGATAGGCTTATTTCTAAGATCAGTGTCCACAAAAATGAGAATTTCACTACATATTAGTAAAACTTACTATCTTTCTTTGAAGATACAGACAGCCCATGATATTTCCCATTTCTGTGATCTGAGAGTATGAAGGTGCATGTTCTTAAAAATCTGTATGCATATGTATTTGTATATATACACAAACTATTTTGAACACATTGTTCTATGCATGAGAAATGTTGCATTCTGCTGAATTCCTTCTCTGACCACGTAACACTGAACCATAAATTAATTACATTATGATTAGGACTCCATCAATAGAAAACTCCAGACTTTGGTCTTCATCCTCTTCTAAGCTCAGTTGATACCAGCATCACTGATCTCCTTAGCCTACCACCAAGACCTGATTTTATCCATACTCTGAATAACTGTGTGAGTTCAGCTACTGATATGATTTGCTTACATAGAAAAATTTGCATCAGTTGCATCAATGATTTACTGTAATTTATAATACATGTGGTGGAGGGGTGTGGGGAAGCAAGAAGGTTAAAGTAGGCAGATCTCAGAAAACGGTGGGGTGGGGAGGAGGGAGAAAGACACAGACATCAAAAAACCCCCACTCTGTCCAAACCTGAGATGACTTTTCCTCAATTAGAAAGGAAGAAAACACAGGTTGGTAAGAGGTACACAAATACCTGAGAAATACAAACAGGTTCATCTTAACCTTTCAAAATCTTTCAAAATTACTTTCAAGAATACCTCCTTTGCTGTGTGGTGCTTCACCTACAGTCAACACTTGAAGTTTGGAATTCAATTATGATTAGGGTCAATGATCAACTCCTATAGCAACTTCAATATGCATTTCAAAACTTTCTCCAAATACCCAAAATGAGCTCCTGTACTTTTCCACGTAGCAAGATCTTGTGTGAGACTTTAATGAAATGTTGTATGGATTAAATGTCACACCTACTCATTTTCATATGCAATTATGTATATTACATCATTTATTTTCTCTTACAATGCAGTGCTCACTGGAACTTTTTCTAGACAGAAATTGCTCTGAAAACTATATCTCTTCTCCACAATCTAGGAACTGAGAAGACAAAACATAAGTTACAATTCAGATGTGCAGGAATGAGCATCTATTAAAATATACCAGAAGAAACCAAAGATAGAAGAACTACACACACACTTACCTGGAACCTGGCTCATATAACTACATACACCTTTACAGAAGGGTGTATAGATGATTTACCTGTAACACAATACAACAGCAACACAAAAAGTTTACTCTGAGTGCTTTCAGTTCGCATAATGACATAGAATAGGAACATACGATCAGGATCAGTTAATTTCTTATTTTGGAAAAGGATGAAAGTATTTTACTCTTATTTACAAGCAAAGGCGAAAATTTAAATCAACTCATGAAGGAAAGGAATGTACAAAGAGAAGAAGAAAAATGTTCTAAATTCTTCCTCAGATATCATGAATTTAGTGCTGAAGCTGCATCTCAAAATCAGTTCAATTCTTACCCAACTTTCTAATGTTATAGGTATTATGACTTTGAAGGGTGTATAACTGCATATTCTAATCCAACCCCAAATATCCTTACAAACATGGATTTTACTCACTTCAAGCACCCAATATGAATTTGTTGTATAAAACTAAGGGGCGCAATTAATCTCATTAACTTCAAAAGTGAGTTATCTAACCTGAATTATTGCTTTAGGTTCCCTAGAGAGGCAGATTCAGCACATGAAGATTTTCCTCTTTTCTTAGTAACTACAGGATTTTGAATGCAAGACTCCTTACCCTACGCAAGAGTGACTAAATTTAAGTGGGATGAATACTATAGCAGGTATCAGAGTGCATACAGAATAGTGAAAGAGTCCCAACTGTTGCTCTACGTTGCAGGTCAGAGTTAAAGAAAGGCATTGTTGCTCCCTATGGCTGAGGTCATTAACAGCATGAAAATTACACTGCATAGGGAATACAATTTTCTCTTCTACAAATTACAGTGGCTGAAGCTTTAACAAAATGTATTTTCTTTGTATTAACTATATTGCTATCACTTTCCTAACTTTAAAAAGTGCCGGAAGGGGCAGAATTTGCCCACTAAACACCCTTTTGCCATATTCTTTGTTCACTCGATTCCATAAACTAGCAAATCCCACACAAAACCTCTCTCTCAAAAAGCACTCAGGAGTCTCTCGACAGGATTTCTTCCTCTAAACACCATATTCTTAATAGAGTAGTGCCTCCCATTCAGATATCAGGCCAAGACATTATGTACAAACTTTGAATTGCTCAGGTACATTCTCCTTTAATAACAGTATTATTAAGATATACTGTGACTTTATTACAGGTATTATTTTGAAAGAGTAACTAAGTGGACATCAGTACCACATTAGAACAGATCAAAGAAGGAGTAGCATGATAGTAGTGCCTGTATGAGAATAGTAAAATAGTAAAATAAATACATATGGTAAGGTCGTGTATGTTTACCTTGTTCACAAGATGCATGCAACCAAAAGTTAACAAATGCCTATGCTTAAAAGACAGAAAACATGCATGTTACCTTTTCTGTGCCAATAAAAAATTACTAATAGCTCAAACTAAACTTCACCCCATTCTTTACTTGTGAAAAATTCTCAATAACAGGAAATTATGCTTCTTAACAGCATTAAATGTATGCCTATAGCCAGTAACACGTGCACCACTAATGTGTTTATTTTGTATTACACACACATGCCCACCACAGTATAGGTTTACAGTCAAATGTTCCCAGCCACACTGCTGGCATGGGCACATGGCAGTCAACATTACTGCACCTTCACCTTTTTGCACCGCAAATGGATACTCAAAAACTAATTACAGAGACTAAAGTCACAGCGGAGTTATACACTTTTAGGAGACAAAGATTTATTAACTCCATCAGTAAGTATTTCCTGGATACATTTAAGGATTTCAGATAATTTTGCTCCTGGTAATACAAAGATGGGTAAACCAGTCAAATCTATATAAAAGAATGCAAACTTGAAATATGTGGGCACTGATTCTAGTTTTCTAAAAAAACATACAGGTATACATTTTTAATAGTTTGCAGTCTCTATCCTGTGATTCTTTTCAGCCCTTAAATATTTACAAAAGACAGCAGGACTTAAAGAAATACATTTCTTGGTTTTACAAGGTTTCCTTGGTAAAGAAAAATGTACAAACACGCAGATGGAGGATTATACTAAGAGACATACATAAGTTTGCTAAAGCAACACAGAATGGTGGGACATTATTTGGGTATATCCCCAAACTCTACAAGCTTTAGGCAATACAGAGAAGATAAGGATGGAAATCTTCAGGTCCTCCAGAGATCTTACCCATTTTCTCTATAGAAAAAAATCTCTCCACAAAATGGGCAGTTGATGTCCTTCTCACACACAAACACTCAAAAGGAAGCAAGCAGAGAATACACAACTTTATCTTTGAGTCCCGGAGGCAGCAGATAGGGGGAGATGAGTGCAGAGGGAGTGTGCTGCCCTCCAGCTCGCCATAAGATGCTGTGTGCATGTTAATGACTGCCATAAAAACACGTTTTAAGAGCAAGGAAGCAGAGCATAGCTGCCTCCTCCCATCGAGCTGGCATTAGCTCAATGTCAGCTCACTCTGTCCCTTCACAGGTGCTTCTGAAAAGCTTAATAGTTGAGATTCAGAAGGGGAAGAATGCTTTTGGGAAGGAAGGGACCCACACCCATTGGTTGCAGGACCAGGTCAAATTGCCTGCTGGCATGGTTTTTTGTTTCCTTTGCCTTTTGATTATGATAAACTGTTTTGGCTTTTCACTTAACAATTACCATCAATGAAAACAAAACCCCCATGCTGAACACAGCTATATATTTTGCTACATCATTTCATAATTGAAGGTACTGAAAGAAACCAAGTCTGTAAGTGAAAAGGAGAACCATTATTTTCCAACTCAGCATACTTGCAACATATTTTTGCAAGAAAACCCCTCAACCAAATCACTATTTGTAACTAATCTATCTCTTTAACATTGCCCAGTTCAATGCAAAGATGACATTTTGAAAGGTTAGGGGAAAAGGAGGACACAAAGAAGTGGAAATTGGTAATGCCGTGAATGTTTTCTCCCACGTTTTTCTTTGCCGCAGCAGTTGGCCCTGCAGTGGCATGTAAGCACTATAATATTAGACACCTGGAATGTGAGGAATGTCTGATAACCATACCCCAAGCACAGGGCTAATTCCACAGGCATAAACCAATGATATGACCTTTGAGCCTGTCCCCAGAAAGCTCAAATGCAGTGACATTATGAAAAGGCTATTATGTGCAGCATTGCTACAGGTTATTTACATGTACATGACTGTCCACTGCTGATAGAAGGGCATCATGCTGTCATCAATTGAGAAGACTGTTAAGAAACTTAGCTATTAGTTTTAAGTCCATATACACTATGCTATTTTTCCAGTAATTTTAAGTTTTCCCTTTACCAGTAATTTTAAATGTTTCCAATCCTATAATTTCTGCCTACAAACTTGACTTGGAAATATTTTCTTTACCTGTCTTGTATCACTCTGCTTCTCATTTCATATATTTATCATCCAACTATTCTTCTACAATATGAAGATGGACCCCTTAGAAATACACAAGGTAAAAAAAGGAAAAAGAAAGCCAAACAACAAAAACCCCACCCAAACCCTAAAAAAAACCTCATAAAACCCCAACAAATGGAATCAATCACTGATTTTTGAAATTCAAATAATGGCACACACTGCAGGAATTTCCATATGCAAACAGGAGCAACATCTGTCTCCAAAAGCTTATTATTTAATTGAAGTATGACAACAAACAATGGGAGGAAAATGTCTATAGATGGGAATACTTAATTAGAATAAATCAAAACAGATCATGGCTTGACTTCGCAAATGAAGATTTGGAAAGGGCTCTACCCACGCTTGCTACAGGCACACTGATGGCTGAAAAGGCCAATGTGCAATAGACAAGTCCAGTTGCAAAGAATTATTTATTAGAATAAATCAAAACAGATACACTTACAGGAAAGGACTAAAACATTTATTCTGTTAATCTGAATGACTTGTCAGCTTGGCTGTCAGTCACAAAGTACCAAAACTAGGCTTCATGCCAGACAGTTAACTACTAAAGGGTTAAATATAGGATATTTTTGTAGTGCGATAATTAAATATGGGAAAGAGAAACCTATTTTAAAGAAAGAACACAGTCAAAACCAGAAAACAATCACACAATGTCAGCATCAAAAGATCTTCCCTACCTCTAATCTTTCCCCTCTCTCCTCTCTGTAATTTCACACACGCACTAGTTCAAATCACCCCACTACTCACCTCATCAGCTACAGAAAACAATTTTGAAAATTTTGTACTGTGAACTCCACTTCTCCTGCAAACAAACACTTACCTGCATTGCAAGGAACTTTTGGATTTATAGACAGGATATTTAAAGACTCTCCTTGCCTAGCTCTGCTCCCACTGAAGTCAGCAGGAGTGTTAAACAATTTCAGTAGCAGGAAACTTAAGTCTGTGACAAGCACTTTCGAAAAGTACTATCCATCTGAACATCTCAGATAACCTCACAAACATTCAACTTCATCACTGTGAAGCACTTCAGCCAAGTATACCAATCATTCCAGAACAAGGGAAGAGCAAACCTGAGTTAAGTCCAAGGTCAGTGCTATTTGGTTACAGACCTACAAACTGAACCAACAAGAGACAACACCCCACTCTGTAATTCGCAGTACTAAGCTCTTTGTGTCTCAATTCCAGCTTCTCATCTAACCACTTATTCTGGAACAATTTTTAATGCATATTTCATTAAATCATTGGGTGTTTTGCAGTACAATGCAGCTCCTGCTGCAAAAAGACTGAGTTAGATCAGAGCTCAAATGGTACACAACCACTTGGCCCATCTCTGGCCACTGGTAAACCCTGTATCCAGATGCTACAGGAGAAACCCTTAAAAATGTATGAACATTTTTTTAAAGGGAAAAAGAACAAACTCAACACTGATTATATAAAACTGCAAGCAGCATAATATTGAAAAGAAAAAGGATAATATATTTGTATTTTAATATTAATAGGAGACAATAAAAATGTCTGCCAATCCTTGATACAAATGGTTTAGAAACATCCTTCAAATGATTTCAGCTATGTTTTCATAGAAACAGGCTCTAGAAAAATCTTTACATTCTTGAGTGCAGAGTGATGGTAGTCACAGAATAAGTTATCATATATTATATATTAGTAAAATTGCACAAAACTGAAATAATGCGTAAGGGCGTAGCAAATGTTTGCTTCATACAAATCTAACATTGAAATTAAAAGTGCAAGATGATCAAGTGTCAGGGTACTGCAAAATTACAGTAGCATTAAATTATGATTATAAGAAGATTTCAGATATATGTTCTGGCCTACATTTAATCCCCTCCCACTAATTTAATAAGAAAAACTCTGGTTTGCAATGCTTTTATTAAACTGTTTTCCTTTGTATAGTCCAAGATACTCAGAAAATAGTATTATACTAAACAAAATCAATGCAGAGTTTCTTCACCATCTCTACTGTTTTTACATTTCTTTATTCACAATATTAATTGACTTCAAGTTTTAGATCAAATTTATTCCCAGTGGCTGTAAGGTTTGAGGAATGGGAAATATGCAACAATTATCCAACAGGAAACATCTAAGTTTGCTGTGACTTCCTTCCCACACACCCACTCACAGAAACTGCCTGAAAAAAACCACCTCTAAACCTCTAATGAAGGCAGCAAATTTTCTAGTAGTCCCTAGGAGGAATACAGCACATACTCAGTTAATTGAAGCTTGGCCTTCTATTGGAAGGAAAAAAAAAAAGAAGAAAAAAAAAGAATTAGCTTCTGCCTCTCATGTCAGACTGACTAAACGCCTTTCCAGTCAGCTATCCTTTCTGGTTCCCTTTCCCTGAACCCTTGTAAAGTCTTTCCTCTACCCCCAGCATACAACTGCCTGTCACACATCCCTCTTTACCAAGTACGTTTGGCACAAAGTTGTTCAGAGCAAATACTTCCAAGGTAGTAATTTGCAAAGACCGCTGAGGAATTCTCCGAGACACTGTAAAAGGGAACCTGGAATTTCCAGATGAGCTAATGCTGGAATACAGCTGCCTATCTTTCCCAAACATGAAAATGCACTCCCTTCAGGTTTATTAGCAGTTTGTATCGCTGATTTAAAAAGATTATTCTAATTCAGGTTAAAGAATTACTTCAGAGAACATAGCACATATTCAAACCTAGTCCCTAGCTGTGGTTGCTAATAGCAAGAGAAAATTATAATTTTTTCAAATAAGCATACTAACATCAAAACAATATACAAAATACTCTCCTGAGTAGCTAAAAGCAGTGTTTTACTAGTCCTGTCTTTCAAGGTGAAAGACAAGGGGAAAGAAGATGAGAACACCAGAATGAGGTTATTCTGCACATTTTCAAATTCAATTGCTTAAGCTAACACTTAAACTCAAAATTAAAAAAGGAAATAGGCTATTTGCAAAAATCTGTGAGGAGATTTTGTACTACTGTATCACTTTTATCCGTATCAAGAGACAACTATTTTTGCCAACACAACTGAAGAAGCCATTCAACTCCTTGTTGTGGATGGCTCTTTGAGTCAGCTCAACATGTAGCAGAAGCCAAAATGCCAAACAGCTTACTTAAAAGTTACAAGGAAAGAAATATAACACAAACCAGAAAATACCACCATACAATTTTTTTAAAGCTGTTGTGTGATTACTTTTTAATGCTCCATTCAGCTCTGATAGCCCTGTACTTCTGCATCACCACGTCTTAAAAGCAGAACCACAAACCAAGATGCAGAGAAAAGCAAGCAATGGCAATCAGAGTATAGAATGTAACATAACTGAACAGGTTAATATCACTACTCTTAGTAGTCTCTTACAGAGTGGAAATATTGTGTACATGAAAGGAACAGGTAGCACTTATTCTATGTTTCTTACACTAGAAGAGAGCACATGCAGAAAATACAGAAGAGCACACTCAAAACAAAGTTCTATACCATCCACAACCATAGCTGGACCACACTGCCACCACATTTTGTTGAGAACAAAATCATAATTGCTTTAAAAAACAGATTTGACAAAAAATACAAAGAACAGATTCATAGTGACAGTAAATGTGATATTCCAGACACAACTGTCTTCCTATTGGAGTTGCTATTCTAAATTCACTTGTCTCCTAGCACATGCAGGAAGATTAATTAAATCTGCCACTCCCTCCTTTCCCAAGGCTGTTAAGACTGGAAATTGGAGTTCCAAAGATAGAAATTGTGTCAGACACAGTACCTTGTCTTAAAGTAAATTTAAAGAAAAGGTTCTGGCTATGTAGAATCTACTGACCTTTACATTAAGGATTAAAAAGACAACAAAACCAACCAACCAAGGTAGGTGATACTTTTCAAGATAGCTACTATTACAGCAGCATTATTCTTTGGCAACAGAAAGGAACATATAATGCACAAATCCTAAGAGTTAACATACAAAGGTGAAAATGAAGAAAATATTTCCCAGTGGGAAAAAAAGAAGAAAATACTTTACTCTGGTATACATACTTCAAATATCTTTGAAGTCCCTTTAATGTATTCTTATTTAAAAACCATTTAGTTATTGAACATTTTATAATGAATCACTAGAGTTTCTCTTTTTTATTTTTTTTTTGCTTCTTTTGAGTTATATAAAGCTGACATTTCTTAGACTTATATTAATCTCATTTCTGGCAAATAATAAATTTTAGGAACAATAGAAAGCTAACCAAATGAGGGGCAACAAGTTTGAGTTCCATCTTGATTTGAACAAAAGAAATCATAGCTAGTCTCTACTTTTGACTAAAAACATGGTACCAATTCTCTTCATCTGCCCTAGTTTTGTAACAGCAACCTGCAAACCATGCTTGTCTTCCTTTGGATTAGTGGTCGACAAGTTGTTTTCTACCTGGAAAATCATGAAATGTCAACTATTGGAGGGAGCAGTCCTGTTTAATATCTGTATTGATGACTTGGAAAAGGTATCAGACTGCACTCTCTTCAGACTTGCATCTGGCACCATATTGGGTGTGAACAATCAACACTATCAAGGACATGACCACCATTCAGAACACTTAGGCTACAGGAAAGGGCCAGCGGGAACATTCAGGGATTCAGCAACACAAATGCCAAGTCCTGCACCCAGGAAGCAAATGCCCCTTACTACAGTACAGGCTGGGACTGATCAGTATGGAGCAGCTTTGGGTCCTGGCAGGCAGTGAGCTGGCAATGCCCTGGATGCAGAGAAGGCCAATAGCCTCCTCTATCAGCAAGAATGTGGCCAGCAGATCAAAGAAAGAGATTACCTTCTCTGCTCTACACTTATTAAACTGTATCTCAAATATTCCACTCAGTTCTGATCCCCATCCCCAAACCTAACTGGAGCAAGCCCAAGGAAAAGCCACCAGGATGGCCGGGAGCTGAAGCACCTGCCCTGTGAACACACTGAGGAACTGCGGTTTGTCCAGCCTGGAGAAGAGGCAGCTTCAGAGGGATGCAAGAGCAGCCTGACCCTGCTACAAGGAAGCCTTCGAGAGGAATTCAGGCACTTTGCAGGGGTGGGTATAGCAGAAGGATGAGGGAAAACAGACATAAGCTGAATAAACAAGTTTAGTCTGGATATTAAAAAAAGAATAAAATTACCATGAGAACAGGCGTGTGTTGGGACAGGCTAACTGGAGAAGTTGTACGTGAGTAACTCTGATCCCACAGCTGAACATGCTTTTGGTATATAATTTTTAAATCTTCGCTATTACCACACTTCCAAACGCAAATGCACACATATACATAGATGTGTACTTGCTCCTGCCTTGCCTTTGTTTGTTGGAGCTTAAACTCCATTATAGTGTATCTTGAGTAGAGAAAAATAAGTTTTGTCACTTGCCTATACCACACCAAATACTGTGGCTCTGTAACAACTTAAGGGGGTCTAACGTGGCTGTCACAGTTCTGTTTTTTCTTCACACTCCATGTTCATGCCTCTTGTGCTGGTGCTCATGTGACTCCATAGTAAGTCAGTTCTAAGAAATAAACTAGTGGTGAAAGTCAGGAGGCTGATTTTGGTAGGTTGAGGGCTTTTTGGACTAACAATGAATCTTAACTGTTTGCAGAGCCTTATTTCTAAGAAAAGGGAAGAAATTACAAAGAACAGTGTTTAATTCCTGTTAGATTAAAAAATGGAAATGCTTGGGCAATTAGGAAAATTTCTATTTATTAATACCTTGATCCACTGGCTACTTGAATTTCAAATTAGAATAATGTAAATCAGTGAACTGCCTGATCCTGCAAAGGATACATAACTTCATAGAACAAGCCAAGGAAATTTCTAAAGTCAAAGGCAGCCTTGCCTTCAAGAAGGCTAGAAGCAACCTTTGTATGTAACTAATAGTTTAGTCACCTGGCATTTGTCATGTTTGCAAAACAAAACTAAAAAATATTTTGTCCTCCTCTGAGAGGCTTTACTTTAGATATTTTGACTTTTATTTTTCAATCAAAACTATTTCCTTAATGAGGCTCTAGCAAGGAGAGAGTTTAAAAACAACTGCTAATGACACAGAAAATGACAACACAGTCTCAAATACTGAGCAGAGGCACTTTCATAGAAAAACAACACCTAAGCATAAACAATTGATTAAACGGTAATCTCCCATGCTGTACATATCTTTTGTACTGGAAAAGGCAAATTGCCATATAAGCAATGTTTCAATAAATTCAGCTGACTAGGAAGCCGCAAGTTCACAGAATTCTGGAATTTCTTAGACACAGTATTTTTAAATGAATACTTCATAAAAATAATTTTCAGTATTTTGTTAGATGTAAAGTTTTTATATAGTTTGAGTAATGAAAAACCTCAACATTAGCTCATACAGTGGAAATACAGTAATTCCTTGCCAAGATAACCATTACATCTCCATTTGCCATTTATTATTCTTTTTAAACTGAATAGAGAAGATTGCTCTTAAGAGATAGTCCAGATACAAATCTCTACTATCCAATTACTTATGTACTCTCTTTCAATTTCTCAGTGGATGGCTCCTACTATCTCTCATAAATCAATCTACATCAGTTGCTTTTGTGAAAAATCTTTAACATAAATATTAATACTTCGAGCTACTATTTTTCCTTCAATTCTACATAGTATCCTTCGGTTCCTTTAGGAAATTACTTCATGTATCATTCAAGCTTTTAAAATAAAACATATCTACTTGAAGGCTAGGCTTCTGACTCTCATCCTATAAACATCAGTCATCTAAAACAATTTCCAGAAGTACTGGAAAGTTTAAAAGTAGGCACAGTGTAATTAAGTAGGAGTCAAACTTCTAATCTGTTGAAAATGCCACTGGGTGTGTCTGCATGTATTCCAATGCTCTATAACATACTATGTAAAGAAAACAAATACAAGGAAAATTAACATTCAGTCAGAATATGTATGGGCATGGAGCTTGACCTAACAAGCAGACATTTCCAAGCTCATGACAGTCCATGCAATTCTTTTTTAGTTTATCTGCAGGCACTCAGCATGGCTAAAGTTCTAATTCAGAAAGTATGTGAAAAGGTTAGGGAAGAAAGAGAGGATCGTGATTATTCACAGTCCAGCAAAAATCTGTTTTTTGAGTTTTAGACTCTGGGGATTCCATAGTAAATTTAAGAGAAGGAGCTGGAATTTCCTGATCTGATAAATATAACTTAGGGTGAGGGAAGGATAATTCTCAAAAGAGGTTTCAAAGGTGGGTTTAGAATTTTGCTGGACAGAACAATGATTGATTTAAATCCACCATAAAAAGAGAGATCTGATGTTCTGACAAGTCTTTGAAATGGTAGAAGCTAATAGGAATCATTTGCACTGCATGCTCGCTTAATGAAAAATCCAATTTAGTTCTAAACATTTTTAACACACTTGTGAGCTGGTCATCTCATGCTTGCAGTTGTCAGTATACCAAGCAACTCCTTCTGTGCCATGCCATGAAGAACTAAACTTTTATAGGCAAAAACAGTAAGTAAGGTAGTGTTTTTCAATAAAATAAAACATGAATTACTTCTTAAACATGATCTGCACATCTCTTCACTTTTCAGTACATGGTAATTCCACCATCTCCCAACCTAACTTCTATGTTTCATCCGTTTCAACAGTTCTAACCCTGAACAAATAGTGTGAAAACTCTGCTCTTCACTAGAAGTCCTGGTGAAAGGGTCCAAGTCCTATCTTTTTTGCTGCTGCACTGTTTCATGCCAAAGACACAAAGAATTTAATTTTGCTCATCACATTTCCTCTCCATCATATTGCTTTATCTATGTTAAATTCATTGTACTTCCATCATTTGTATTTATTATAAACAGATTGTAACAAGGTCTCTGGTTTGGTTTACATAAATTTACTTAAATAGTAACAAGAACTAGAGACCTCTACCAAATGGTATCAGAGCAGCCTCCGGGTACCAGTGAAGAAACAATGTTGTTCATTTCTAAACATTACAGTATTTCAATCATTATTAGCATATCTGCATCTACACATAGAAGACATTCTGTCTAGAACTGATTTCTGCTTTCCAAAATCTAATCATAACAGCAGACATCTTTTATTTGTAATACTAATAAGCACAGAAAACCACCACCCAGAAATCAAACACCACCACATGTAATTTCTGATAATGACACCTGGCTTCGTTTGACAAGAGCCTGTAGAAGAAACACAGGGCCTTATCCAACAGAGATGAACAGAGTTTGCAAAGTAACTAACAGTGTTATCTCCTTGTTTTTCCATGCCTGGATTGTTCTTCCTGTTGTCTCTCTACAGCCAGCAGCTGGGAGATACACAAGGAAGCAGCAGTGCTTGGTGACCCTCACTGGCAGCCAAAGAATTAGTCTGGTTGATGGAGTGTGGCAATCCACTGTGCCAGCTGAAAAAAGCAGGCTAGGGCATTTTTTTATTTTTTTCACTGGGCTTTGGGAAGGCAAAATCTCCTCCTTTCACAAACCTGACTAGAAAGCCCAATTGATGTCCAAAGAATGTTTTCTGTACTGACATTTGCTACGCTTAAGCTCTAACCCAAGTCCCTTATGAATGGCCCAAATAATTTGAATGACTGCAACCTACTTATGAATGTGCTGCAATATGGATGACTGCAGGGACAGTAGGGACACAGGTAAGATGATTCATGTGGCGTGCTGCTCCTGTGATGCCCACATTAGCAGAAAGTCTGCCAAGTCTGTCAGAAGAGTAAAGTGGGACTGAGTGTTTCTTGCAGAGAATGATTTGCAGTCACTTGGTGCAGAATGAGGTAAAGAGGGGTCAGAGAAATCCCTCAGTTGAGGTTAGGGGGGATGTCTGTAGCCTGAAAACTCCTCACTAAGATAATACAAGGACTTCAACACCTCAACCCTGACCTTCAAGTCTTTGTTTCCTTCTGTTTTGCTGTTGTCGCCCAAAAAGCAGAACTAACAAGAACTGTACAGTGCAAATCACAACCCTTCTGCCAATCACTAACAATCCTAGTTGTGTTGTTAAGCTGCCAACAAGCTAAAATGTGTTATAGACTTCAGAAAATTGAAAAATGCTTCATTCTCCTGCTGCCATCACCCCTACATACCTTTTATTTATTCCATACTATTCACACAGATGGAGTGATGTATTTGAACAGGCTAAGACCCATTCTTTCTATCACACTCCTATCTTTTGCTTATTCACTGGAGCTTTTTCTCAACCTAGAGAAAAGACCAAACACTAAGAATAGAGGGCACACAGGAACATGGCACCTGAAGCTGGGAACTGCTGTTGATAAAAATCTGAGAGTAATTTATGGAGATCACAGTCAGTCTTTTACTGGTTAAATGTTTCTAGTGACAGGCACACCTCTCAATGCTATCTATAGGACAATGATTACATTCCACAGGAATTTCAACAGCACTGTTTCTCTCACCCTAAATTTTTCAAAATTATCAATTTCCAAAACTGAATCCTAGATTTTCCTGTTGTCTTGGGTTATGGCAGTTCAGGAAACAGAACTGGGATGTTTAGGTACCTGTTGCATCTCATTCATTCAAGGAAGATGGTTTTTCAATAACATCAAGTCATTCCGAGCCAGAAAAGTGATTGGAATCTGACTCTTTCACATTCAATACCACTACGCTGACTAACAAGCAATAAAATCTTCCCAGTCTTTTACATTCCCAAAAGAGCCCCAACACAAATTTTTCATCAAAACAGAAGAATGGAACATTCTATACAGACTTATGAACACTGTAACTTCTAGGAAAAAAAAGTTTAATATATCAAGCAACTTCAGTTGTCACTTTCTCTTTTGACATTCATTTTCTCCCTTTTCTTCTGCCCGGTTTATCAGTGACAGTCCAGTGAAAAGTCCACATAGCACACCACTGCCATATTGATATTTTCAATAGACTACTAAAGCAGTTTTGCTTTTGTACACCACTGCTATGGATGTCTTGGAGCTATCCCTATGACAAACGTATCTCAGTTTCCAGTCCATCAGCAACTATTAGTATAATTATTCATTACATAATTTATGGCTTCCAGTGGAAGAACAAAGTAAAATAAACAGCAACTATCATTTGCTAAAGAAGCATTTTTTTATCTTTTAGCATGAAATGACACATTTTTTTAAAACAAAAATAAATTAAAGATAAAATACTATTCTTTCTAAAATTGCAAGAATTTAAGAAACAAAACAATCCATGTAGTACAAAGAAGATTAGAAAATGCTAGGATCATCAAGAACCCCATGTAATTTAAAGGCAACTTCAAGATAGCCCTCAATCAAACAAAAGTAGCCAGCAGGCCAATTCTTTCAAGTATTCATCCACAGGTAGTAATTTAAAAAACAATCACAGTGGTGAATAAAAGCTGTTATGATCTATGAAGTACAGCAAAGTGTCATTCAGGAGAGTTGTTTTCAATCATCCATCTCTGAAAGTGCCTTCTGGAACAAACTTTAAAATACTGTCCCTTCCAAAGTCACCTTTGAAGGAACAGTAAAAAAAAACAACTGTAATGAGATCCTTGTAGTATATTTAGTAGTAACTTTAATATTGCACTGCAAATAATATTGTCCACACAGATGTATCTTTAATAAACCAATCGCTAGATGTAACATACATTTGCACCACCAGATTCTAAAATTCAAATTATTAAAAGTACATGATAACTCCAGGGTGTTTGAGATCTACATTGATATCAAATAGAGTTGCTCTTCAAAGTGATAAAGAAATTTAATTTCTACATTTTTGCTTGATAGCTAGAGCAAATTGAAGCTTTAAATCTTTTTCCAGACACTACTAAAGTGAAGAGTGGTTGAGTTACTGGCATTATGCTGCTAAACAGCACTTATAACCTCCAACTACCCTCATAATTCCCATTCCAATGTAGCACATTTTAGTCTCCTTGTCTCACAGCTACTTGATCATCTAATTTTTCCATGAAAGGCACAGGTGTTTGGGATTAAGGACTTCATGTCAGGTATGGTAATAAGTATTTCCTTGCATTTAAACCGATTACATCAAGACTTTACTTTGCTGAAACTAGTATATTTTTTTAAAATATGATGTTTAGTTAATTTGATGATCTATCACTGATAAAGCCACATTTAATCACACATGCCTGGTAAATAATGAAGGGAAGGAACCTCTGGAGAAGATCTGGTCCAACATACTGCCCAATGCAGGACACTTCTGAAATCAGACCAGGTTGCTTTGAGTCATGCCCACAACCATTCAGGGCAGCCTCTTCTAGTGTTTGACCACAAATCCCAGCCTACACTGCCAATTTTTTTGGATGTAGTGAATCACTGCAATTCCATTTGCAATTATTTTTAAAGCTCTTCTGGGATACAGATTATATATTGGTCCATCAGTTTCAATGAACAGTATTAACTCCATCTCTATGTTAAAACTCTGTGCTTTCTATTAAAAAACTATTTTCATCAGTTGCCCACTGTTACTTTCACATTTGTGCAGAAGACCAGTCAGTATTCATGTGGTACACATTCTATGCCTATTCTATATATATCATTTATCCTTAGTCTCCACACCATCCAGAGATTGTGCTTGTACAACATGAAGTTTTCAGTATCAAAGCTAGTGTAAAGAGGACGATCCATCTTTTTAAAATAATAATTTTTTAAAAAGAGGTAAACTGACCTTTCTCTGATGCAGAAGTACTATAAGCTTATGTTGTGATATGACCATTATAGTAACACTTTTCATTTTTGCTCTCACTGCTTTTAAGCCTTTCTACTCTGATTCACAGCAAAGTTGCACAAACAGATGTGTAACTATTTGAGGGGTGTCAAAAAGAAGCAAAAAGTGGAAAGGAAAATAAATACCTTCAGCCCTTACTAGCACAAAATGTTATTCACAAAATCAAAACTTCAGTGTCTACTTGTCTCATTTCTCTCTTTCATAAAGTCATCTGTGCATCAGACCACTCAAACTGACAAGTGTCAGCCAAATATTGCCCCAATCATTTTATATCATGAACCATTTTATTCTCTGAAAGAAACTTAGAGATGTTTTCACATGAAAATCAAATATATCTCAACCAAACAGGTAGAACCGAAATATCATAATGCACTAACATGTTTCTCTGAAACAGAACAGCAAACATGGATTTTGTAAAATTTTGCATTTGCTTCTTTTTATTTTAAAAGATAATTAAAATAAAGGCTGTCATTTATTACATACATTCTATGCCCAGGCTCCTCCCTTACAACTTAATATCTGATTTCTATTACCTAGTATATTCTTAGGATATTTCTACAGCAGATCCAAAGGTCTTAACACTGGAGACAAAAAAATTGTCCTTAAATTGCCTCACTTGAACCTTAATGAGTTTGTCTGCTGCAGCAGGAAGTTTATTTACACTCCTTGATTAGCTCGAAATTCTATGACTTCAGTGTAGACATTACTGAAAAGACAATAGATCACACAGTATAGGAATGGCTGCTTTGAAAGATTTTGCCATCCTAGTATTTTTTTTTATCTTCATCATCAAGCAACGTTGGGCTGATTGACAGACAAAGGAGATATCCCCAGGAGAAACAGAAAGATAATGATCTCTGGCTACATCTCAACTGGGAAAAGTGGAGTTTGGGAGTGCTTTTAATCTCCTAAATTACCAGGACTTTGTATAGCGAAGTGAAACTTGTCTAAGTGCCAGTCCCATCTCTCAATGCTGACTTCTGGATCAGCTGGGCCAAAAGAGACCTATGGGCTGTTATGATCAGGACTACAGTTCAGGTGACCATGGGATTAGGTTTCCAGGGTATGTGCTCATACACATATTTCTGTTCAGATGTAACCATTCTTAAGTTAAAATCAAACCTGACCTTTGAATTAGAAGCCACCATAGGAAAGAGAAGCTGCAGAAAAGATTAGTATAAAATCTCCTTATCTTTCTCTCTTTTAAGAGGATAAAAACAGCTAGTTTAACTTTTGCTAGACATCAGAGTATTGACATGACATGAAAGGTGGAATGAGAGAGCCCAAGAAAGAAGTTTATAAACATTCTGCAGCGGAATATCTCCAAGCAGAGCTTGCAATCCAGAAAAAGAATATGTTTTCAGAAAAAAGAAATACATCAGGTTTCACAACTTCCTCCTCTTTCAATATAACTGCTTTTTACAATATGTCTGCTTTTAATAAGGCATCTGCATAAGTGACTGCCTGCAGAGAGACAAATTCCATGTATTAGTCTGAAGGGCTAAGAAATACTGCCTTCCTTTAAGATTCTTGTCCTTCAAAATTTTTGCAAGTATTCAATCATCTTACATCTAAAGTTATGTACTAAGTTCCTATGTGATCAAAATACCCATTAGGACATCACCTTCATCAAGACCACATGAAAGCTTTCATGGTATCTGGATGTTATTGTGTTCATCGTATCAGCTTTAAACATCACTGCAAGTCTTAAACAGATAGGTACTAGTCACACATAAGTACATGAGGGCATTCAGACAAAGTTCTAATACTGGCCATTTTAAAAACTTTTCAAATACAGTATTACAAAATAGATGTTTATGAGAGCTCATTCCCAGAAGATCTGTTAGAAACCTACTACCTCAATAAGTACTGCCACAAGAAGGGTACTTTGGAAGTACCGTCACCCCTCAACACCAGACACCTGCAGCGATAATGTTTCAAGAACTTCAGGCAGCTGGATGAAGCTGCCTAACTAACTAGGACACCTGCCAAATTCAGAATAAAATCAAAAATGAAGTGTTGATTATGGGAAGGTTATTTCAGGGATGTTTGTTTGGTTGGGGGTTTTTTTAGTTTGGGTTTTTGTTGGTTTTTGCTGTTTGTTTTTTTAAATAGTCTTCATACATTTTTAAAAGTACTAGCCACATCAGGCACCACAGCTTTAAGCAGAAAGACGTTACCTTACAATTTTTCAGCAAACCCTGACTGACAAAAAAAAAGGACATGAAATATCAAGCCTAGGAGGTTCTAAAGGTTTTGCCTTAAAAATCTTAAACTGTTCTACATCTGTCCTCCAAGCTCATTTTCTTGCCAAAATCTTGCCTGGAAAAACAAAGTTTTGATGGCTTTCACGTATTCTGAGCAAACAGGCCAGCCAGGTCCTGAATGCAAATCAGCAACCTGCCACAGCACAGAAATCTATGGCTCATTTTATATTATCATAAATCATGCTACCGTGAGACAGAACAACCACACAAGCAAATGAAAACATAAGAGAGAACCAAACCCCAAATCCATATCACCATAATAACTTCTTTTGCTATCAGCAATTCACCTTGTAGACTGTAGCATCATTACCTTAGCTAACAGCAGCCCAACCAATTAACAGTGCCTTAGCAATCCTTGAACTTCAGTCCACTACAGTCATTGTCTCAATGACTAGATATAAAAAGAGAGCCTAGGGATTATCAATAGCAGAAAGAAAAAACAAACAACCGAAAAACCACCAAACAAAAACCCCAAACCCTGACTGACAACAAGAACAAAAAAAAAAAACAAAACAAAAAAAACCCCAAACAAAACAAAACAAAAAAACCAGAAAAGAATATGCAAAGTTCAGAAACTTTCAGAACAAATCATCTGTTTACTACGTATTAAATAATCCTGCATTATTAAGCCTTACTTGCTGCAGTAGTAAATCACTGACCTTGATAGCTTGACTACGGTGTTTGCATACTTTCCTGCATCCCATAATATCTCTGGTCATTTAAACACTATTTCAGGAATGTCCTGTAGAGGTCTCAGATGATTATTCACATCCATAGCATTCTACTATTCACCAGAATGACTGTAAATGTGTTAACAGTTCATTTCAAACACTGCAATACTGACAGCATGACAGAAAGAGGTCTTTATTCCTTATCTGATTGCTGCCTTGAATTGCATTCTCTTATGTAGAACCGTTTACTAATCGATGCTTATGCCAAATATATTTTAAATATTTTATACTTCCATTCCAAATGATCCTCCTTCATGATGTAACCCACTAAAGCACCACCTCAGCTTGTCACTTCTATGTTAATCACAACTGGGAGCTACAAAACAAAATGTGAAAAACTTTGGCAAAGCTCCTACTATTCAGGAACATTAACACATGAAAACACTGAGGAAAAGACTGATTTCTGGGGTTTCTCTACAAGTCTATGTTCCAAACCAATTAATTAATTAATCCATAAATTAAAGGGAATCCTGTTATTTTAGAAGGGTGAGATTCAAGTTAGACCCTCAAAGATTGCATCTGAGCAATATCCTGCTTTCTTGATCTTACTCCAAGCCCATGGACATTCCAATGCTGGTTTTGTCAGTTTGTCACTGTTCAACCTGGAATTTAGTGCTAAATAGTTTTGTACCTTAGACTCATACCATAACTTAATTTGCAAGTCTTTCTGAGAGAAGTCCATAGCCCTCCAAACTGAATTGCTCTGAATTCCATCCAAACTAAAAAGGGAGGCTACGTGCAAGACTTTGCACTTGGCACTTAAAGTCTCAAGCAACAAAAACACCAAAATACCATTTGGGTCAGATCCTGCAGAAAAATAAAACTTTCCATTACTGGGAATGTTTTAAAATTTAAATCACATCCTCAGTAACAACACACACATGACAACAGAAGTACAACTAGACTTGAGTGGTGGATAATTTATGGAATGTGGACAAAATGTCACTTAGCTCACAAGGAAATTTTGTATCACAAGCATCTCTTACAAACCCAAAGAATAAACATTGGTCAAAGAAGCTTCATAAGCAATAGTAACCACAGACTATTTCACAGAAGCTAAGTCCACGTCCTACTTTTCCCACTGCCTTTCCAAAAGCAAGAAACACACCCAAATAGTCCCTCTCTAGGTCCTCTCCCAGCTATTTCAGCCTTACTGCACTATAAACCTCTTTCCATTGACAACTGCTCTCTGCTGTGTCTTCATGAAACAGAAGCCAAAACCAGCACCCTCTTGGTCAGACTCTGCACCAGTCAAGCTACAGTCAGAATGGCTCATGAACACGAACCAAACCACAGGACTAGACTGTAATCATTTGCTAATTAAAAAATCTAGCACATAAATCTGAATCACATCTTGTTCTCTGATGCACATTAACTGCTTTTTAACCAACACATTTTGAAAAAGGTTACTTCTAAGAAGAATTATGAGTTTTAATAGAGACATTTTGTTAACATTGGTGAAGAGGCAGAAAGTTCTAAGTCTACACGGACATTTTTTGCATAATCAAAGAAATGTGTATTAAGAATGAAGAGACGAGTCTTTGAATAAGAGTACTTGTCCTCTATCAGATCATCACCACCTCTCATGAGACACACATTTCTAGGCTAGACTGCAGTTAACTAACTAAACAAAGGATTTCACTATTTCTCCATCAAAACCAAATAAATGTCTTTCCTTAATAATTTTCTGCCATCCATCACGGACAGCTACCAGTGTTAAAATGCCCACTTTTTCAGCTGAAGGGGCCCACACCTTGTCTTCTGGAAATATTAAGAGAACCACATAGCAAATCACCTTTCCCAGAAGAGTCCTAGAGAGTGACAAGCAGAAGAGACCAGAATCATTCCTCCACAGTGTGATCCAAATAAAAACAGTGCCATGCAGTGATACAACAGGGGGCACCTGTGCTTTGGTCAAACCCATCTTGACAAGATGCTACTGAGACATACGGCTGCCACATAGCTAAAAGGCAGGCACTATTCATCATGCATTGGGCATATTTTCTGCCATATGGCATGATGTGCTTGTACACTCATGTGCAGGTTTTATCAGAAGTTCATCTGTCACATGATTAAAACCAGATGCATCTTCATCAGACATTCCCAACTCCATGAGGGAGGTAAGCCTTTAAGAGGGAAGGGCCAGGCATTGAATTAGAGTAAGAATTCTTCGCGGGTCAGATCTATAAGCCATAAGATAAGCTTATCTGGACAAAACTATAGTTTAGCACTTGAAAGTACTTTAAAAAGAAAAAATAGGTGTCTAAAGTACTATTCCTTAATTAACAGCACAAGAAAGTTGCTAATAAGAAAAAAAGCGTCCTTGTAGGGTCTAGTTAAAATACAGATTCTTCCAGATCTTTTCCTCTATACCAAAAGTGAAAAAATATTGGTATTTCTGGACACTGAAAGCCTGATCACCAGAACAAACAGCATATTATGGAAGGCATCCCAGTATGGTTGCTCTTCATTTTTTAAATAAAGATTAGAGTTTTACTTCATGAATTGAGAAAAATGGCACGGACATATCAAAGCAGGTCCAACATAGGGTGTCATGTAGCACACAGCAAGAGTATGCAGAAATTCAAGTTTGTTGTCCCTATGCCTTTACGTACCCAAACAATTACTTTGAATACAATATGTGTTCAGAGTTGATAAGATAAAGTTGCCTTTCTTCAAGTACAAACAGTATCCAACTTCAAAGGACAGATCTTGTTCTATTAGATGCAAATTATTGTTTCAATTGACAAAATACACTGACAGACTGCCTCTAGCCCAGAAGTCCTAGCCAACAAAAAAATTCTAAAAGCAAACTAGCCCTTAAAAAGTACATGTAAGCAAAGGAGGGAAGCAATCTCTCCTCCAGGAAGCTCTTTTAAAAACAAGAGCTAGAGATCGACTTCATCAGGTAGAAACATCCAAACCATAATTAATGGTTTTCCACAGGAAAAAAAATCACTCTGAAGAGCAATAGTATTCAGCAACACCCAATATGTGCTATTTAAAAACACCCAAACCCTACACCTACAAAGCAAAACCCTACAAATTAAGAAACACAAAAGACAAACCATAACTACTGTATAACTGCCCTTTTCAGCCATTAGTTGCTCCTTCCAAACGAAGGCCAAATCAATTTGTCCATACCGATGACAATCTCAAATGCATGAAGACAAATGGCTCCAGTTTGCTTCACACAATAAAACATTCACACTCTTGAATTACACCATTTTTCTGGTGAGACACTTTGCAGCAGAGCATAAAACACATTTTATGAATAATTAGGAACAAAATGCATCGAACTAAAATAATTTCTTATCAACTTCCATACACAGCAGAAATTAGGTATTCATAAACATATTGTCAACAGCAGCACATTCCCAAAAAACAGATTCTAATTCTGCAACTGTGCAATGACAAGGGTTCTCTTCAACAAAACCTTCACAGCAACATACATTTTAAAAGTCAGTTAAAAAGTCTGTGACATCATAAAGGTTTATTGGTGACAGAAAACATATTTAGGATCAAGATATCTGTGACAGTTGTACTATCGGTTCACACCAAAGGTGAGCACACAGACACGTACAAGAAAGCAATAGAGACATCCAACAAAAGAAACACCTAAGACAACAGTTCCATGGCAACTAGGATTGATCTGCACCTTGATTTCTACAGTACCATTTTCCCCTTTTGCTCCCAGCTCTGGACTTGCCTCCAGCCTCACACTAGTACTAATACCCATTCAGTGACACAATGAGCTGATTCTGCTGGAAAACAACCATAAAAACAAGGGGTTTCATTTTAGTTAAATCACCTCCTGGGGTCAGTTTGGGTGGCAGAAGAAGGACATATAAACAGAACTATGACATTCTGGACCCAGTGGGCTGAATTGCCCCTCTGCAACAGTTTTCCACTTCCCTTCCAGGTTTCCGTAAACTTACCACAGCATTCTTACACACCACAGCTTAACAGTTGTGGAATCTTAGCATTGTTTCTATTCATGCCTTCCTGAAAGTATATCATTATGGAAATATTACTGTATGTAAATAAGTCTGCCCATTTTCAATCTTTTCCATTACTTCCAGTTTTCAGTCATCTGTATGACATAAAAATTGTTAAATCTCAAATACCCTAAGGTTTTATTAGGCTAAAAAGAAAAAAGTAGCAAGAAAGCCAAAACAAAACCCTCTTCACAAAATGTAAATGGCAAGGCTCCCTGGATGCTGTGATGCCACACCCGATGCATCAGCATAAGTCACTTACAACACTGCAGGGAGAAGATATAGTGTTCCTGGCTACGGTCTCTAGATGTTACAAACATTAGTAAGTGAAAGTAGAGAATCCTCTCACCTTATTCTAATAACCTCAATTTCATGTTCAAAGCACAGAATTTTAACCAAAGAGTTGAAGATAAGTTATTTAACTGGAAAAAAACCAAGAACTGCTAATGTCATCAGTACAGATCTCTAGTGTTATAAATATTTTTCCCTATTTGATCTATATATTGCCTGTAAAAATGAAAACAGTCATTACTCCAAAGTCAGTTACTCTTCTCTGAAAACAGAATTATGAAGTATTCTTTCACCTAATCTTACTGTAGTAAGACAACGTATCTAGCAAACAGCTCAGCTCCATTCATTTGAGAAAAGGTCTATTTTCCTTCACATGTACAACTTCTCATTAAGGCTTATGTTGTGAAAGACAACTACTGTAACACTATATTGTAAGTCAAGATAGGTTTTAATTGAAGTAGCTCTAGTAGGCAAGTACTTCAGACATAGGTCTGGATAAACCACAGCCTAGACCACTTGCCCCACTTTACATACCAGGTCACAGTCCTTGGCTGTAACCAGCAGTACATACTTTGCACACATAAGCAAATACTCTGCAGCATTTCCTGACTTGTTAACTTCACATGCTCTGAGATGAAAGATACAGTGCAGCACTATAGCTCCCAGAGAAATAAAGAATAAAAGCGTTATCTCAGAGTTACCATAGCCATTTTCACTAATGCTAAAAATCAACAACACAGCCCCATGCAAATGACAGACTGGTTAAAAAACCTACACGCACAATCACTATGCATTTTAGCAGTGTCTGATGCTATCATGGCTGTATTAGCACTGCAATATTAGAATTCTACTTTACACTGGATAAACAAATGAAGGTGTTGGAACTTCAGACACAGCTAGCCTCTCATTGCATGTTCAGTACTCGCATCACAGGTTTATTTTGAATAAATATACATCAATTAAGTAAAAGCAGTCCCCGACCCATCACTGAAACCAGAAAGAGATACCAGACAGTTTCACAGGACACATGCACATTCTTGAGCAGACAAGGAGGCAGGAACAAATTAAGTGGATTTAGGATAAAAACCAGCAAATGATACTACAGGATGAAACTGAAGAAAAAGACAAATGGGGAGAAAAACTCTTGTCCTATCTCACTACAGGATTATTGCAAGTTGTACACCTTGGAGTGCTATGACCGGAAGTCTTCTACCACGCACCCTTAAACTACAGTAGTGTCCAGGAAAAAGACAGGATGAAAGGCCCTCTCTCAAATAACTTCAACTTCAGTATCTTCACTCTTCGCAGTCCTGCTGTTTACAGGACAAGAGAAAGCAAGTTCCAATGAGAAAGTAAGGAACAATGTGCCCTTCTTTTCTAAGGGAAAAGGGCAAGCAACACTTAAATGTTCTAAAATTCAGACAAATCCAATCTTGCACAAGTTACAGAATCCGTGCTAAAAACTGTAGCGTTTTCACTTCCCCACAATACAAAAGCAGCAATGGAAACTGTATTCCCTAATCACACAGAAAACTCTTTCACTACCTCTTAACTCACAAAGTTCTCTGGTTTCTGCATATCCGATGTTCTCAAGCACTTTCTTGGTTACGTAGTTAGAAAGTACTCCACAAACATTCTAGCAAAAATATACTACAAACATTTCAAACGTACAAATACATTTTAAACTGATTTTTCTTCTCAGTGGAAAGCAAACTGAGGACAGAAAGACAGCATAGGTTTTTTTTTTTCATACTCCTTAACACTGACAGGAGTAGGACAGCAGTGCAGATAAACATTTAATAAAGATCACTTGTAGCTCCAGAATTTATGATGTAGAACTCATTTTAGGCAAGCTATTAAAAAAAAAAATCCTCTGCTTTGAGTCAGTGGTGATCAGCAGCGTGCATTAGATTATTTACGATGTAGAAACCAAGATATGAGAAGCTCTGCATTCACGGTAAAAAAACCAAGCATCATCCAACTGCTGAAAAATTCAGGGTATTGAGATTCCTACTTGCCATTTCACTCTTCATTAGTGCTTTATTCTGTTGGTTCCACTAAGGAATATAACAAACATGAGGCTCACTTACAATGTGTTGAATGATGGAAAAAAAGGGGTATTTTCCTTTTCAAATTTCTGTCCCACCCCAAGCGCCTCTTAATTGTCTATCAGGAAAAGAAAAGAAACAAAAACACATCAATATCTTACCATATCTCACAGTATCCCAGGAACCTGAAAAAGTTTCAAGTGAACTTAAAAGAAAAAGTAGGAATTCCTCTTGCCCTTTCTCACCTTTTCATCTGGCTTGTTCTCTTCAGTCCACAGTAGTATTTTTATAACTTTGTCAAGGATACAATGATATTTCGGGCTATTTCCCGTCTTACAATAAAACAGTTTCAGAAAAACCATCAAGACCAATAAGTGCTCAGTTTGTTGTAGCGTGAAGGCGTCATAAACAAAGAAATCACAACTATATAGTTAGTGAGTGAAAATGTTACTACAACTCTCTCTGTTACTACAACATTCTTTCTTATACTGCGTTTCTCTTTCTTATACTGCGTATCTTAAAGTGCCCTCTCTTTTGGGCCACCAGTCTTCAAAACAAATCAGAACAGTACCCTAAGTGTTTGGAGAGAAAAATCACTGTTGCATAGTGCAAAACATTAAAACCCCCTGACCTTCCACAACACTCCTAAAACACAACAAGCCAAGTCACTCTTACCCTTGAACGTGTGAGATTCTCTTTGTCAGTGGGATTACTCAGATAAATGAAGTGGGCAAAACTGGAAACTGAGCCCCAAGCTTGAATCTGATGTGGGAGTTTGTTTTTGGTTTTGTTTGGATTTTTTTCCCCCCCACAGCTGTACAACAAGACTATGATTATATTAATAGACCTGCACCACCTAAGAACTAACAAATACATATACTATCAGAACAGTCCAGAAAAGAACATGAGAAAAAGCGTCACTATATTAAGAAAAACCCAACATTACAAACACAGAATTTTCCAAGAAGCTTCAAAAAATGGCATTTTCAACTGTCAACTTATTTCTAGATTTGATTACTTTAAACCATTCTTAACTGTGCTCAAATACACCTGGCAGCCCACAACCATATGGCTAACGCCTCACAGCACTAGTCTTTGGTATTTGTATCTTCTAAATCCAAGAGGATAAAAATTATTTAAAAACATCAGGCATGACTTTTCTCTGTAATCATCCAGGGAATGCGGTGTAACAACATCAGAAGGAATACTGTCCATAAAATCTTACCAGTCTACGCTTGCTTTACCAATGAAAGATTTTAGGAGCCCATGTAAAATGACATTCCACAAGTACATCATGAAAACTTGTATCATCTCCATCAGAGAAAACAGCAAAAAAGTCCTAAAGTATCACCAGACAAGGGAATGTGTTTTCAGTCCTTTTGTAAAGTCCACTACTTTCATTTTGACAATTTAAAATATGTTTCTGAAACAGCACGAATCCAGATTTTATTGTATTGACAAACTTGGAAAATCGCTTCTCATTTTTTTTGTCAGCAAGCTCTAATTATGTCCTGTATGGTTTCCAAATGTATATGTGGGAAATACCTGGAAGCTAAAATGGAATCTAGAGCAAAGCCACCACAGGGCTTTCATGCATTTCTTATTCATTTTTCCAAAACAGGTAACCAATATAAATATTGACTGGAATCAGGGATATTGTAAATATAAATACTGCAAGTTGCACATTAAATGGGTTTGTCAGTCTCTCTATGGTGCAAGCAATTCGGCTTCACAGTTGAGCCATGTACACTAAAGCATGGATTCCCTCAAGCACCTAAGGCAAAATTCCTCTTTTTGTTTGTTTTGCATGACTGACACAGGTTAACAATTACTTCAAACACTACTCTTCTGAAAAAGGTCTTTATAATCTGCAATGAGAACTAAGGAAGTAAAGTCTCAGGATTTGATTTCTCTTTCACTTTTAAGACATTAATGAAACAATATTTATTCTATCTCTATAGGATGGCAAACACACTAGTGTTACTCACTTTGCTGTCTACTCTGTCAATGACAGTGAAGATTCAAATTTTACCATCCAATTTAAATAATCTTGAACTTTTTAGGACTACAGAATGTGTTAAAAATTAAATTAGTAGTATACTCATTAGGCAGTATTATAATGAGTGCACTCCAATGTCACAATTTTGCTTTACCTCAATTATACCATCTTCTATTCTGCTTTGAAAACACAAAGGTCTAAAACTAAACAAAACTTCATATTCACTATTTCTATAGAAAGTAAAGCCAGTTTTATAGTGCCTGCATTAAAAAAAAAAAAAACAAACCTGAGAAGGCCAGGTGTAACAAATAACGTCCTATAATACCTTACCACCTCACTAATATTTACAAGGTAATTAACATGTTTTGAAGTACAGAGGAATTTAAGTATTAAGTTTGCCACTACTGGAATTTGCTGTTATAGCAAGTGGTACAGAGCAGTAGGCCTTACACAGCACATGATGCTTGTTAAAACTTCCCTATGCAACTTACAGCTAGCAAGCTTCGTCACAACTACTACCTTTTCTAATTTCACCTGAGAAACATAAACCAAGGCCCTCATTTATAATTCAGTGATGCTTGTTCCATAAATTTATAATGGCTTTTAAAACCTTTTTATAATTAGGCTGCACTGTTTTCAATAGCAACATCGTAATTCATAATATGAGTGAAGTTTGGTTTCTAATTACTTTTCAGCACAGCTTTGGACAAAATATACGTTTTACAATAGGTATCTTATGCGCTTGAGATCCTGCTATTAAGAACACCATTGGAGCCGACCCAAAGAGTCACTAGCATCCCTCACCAGCTGGCAGACGTGCCCTGGGGACTCCGGGGCGAGCAGCCTTCACGCTGGGTCCTTCGCTCGCTGAAGGAGGTTTACAGACCTCAGACCCGGGAAGGACAGCAAACACCCTGGGCTCCGGCGGGCGGGGAGTGAGCGGATTTGGGCTTGCAAAGGCCTAGGGAGCGCACGAGGCCTCCGCCAGCCTCGGTCCTTCTCCGCCAGCCCCGCACGGCGCTCCGGGCGGACCGACGGCCGGGGGAGAGGGGGCACAGGAGGGCCAGGCGCCCGGGATGCTCCGCCAGCCGGGAGGGAGGGAAGCGGCCCCTCTCCGGGGGAGAGGGAGGGCGAGGAGTCAGCGCCTTCGCTTTGGGAGGGACTCACAAACTTTGGTGCCTCTCGGGAACTCCACAAACGCCAGCAATCCCCGGGCACTTCAGGAAGAGCTCTACGGGCTTCCCCCCCAGCCCCAGCAACGGATTTAAGAATAGGTTGTACCCACGCAGGTAGGGGCTTCTCCTGCCCCCCCG
>VYXB01002327.1:1346630-1434892 GCA_013397135.1 Pachyramphus minor | reverse complement strand
TAGCTGCTCCATAGGGACAGAAAGAAAGACGGGAAGCGGGAAAAGCCACGACCCGGGCCGGGGAAGGGGCCAGGAGCGGGGGCTCGCGGGAGCCCAGGGAAGCCCTGTGCCGCGGCCGGGTCTCAGTCCACCATGCCCGGGCTGCCGCCTCGCCCGTGCCGTGCCGGCCGGGTCAGGGCTGCCGGCGGAGCCCAGCTGCCGTCTGGGCGCGGGGAGCCCGGCTGAGCCCCGGGCGGCCGCGGCCGCCGCTCATTAGCATGAGATTAGCATCCATCTCATCTACATGCACATTCCTCCCGCTGCATTCCTCAGGGTTAACCCTGCCCGCGCTGCCCGCCGGGACGGGCAGGCCCTGGCCGCGGATTCGGCACGGGAAGCGTCCGGCGGGGCAGCGCGTAGAGCAGGACGGCGGGGGAGAGGCTGCCCGAGGGACCCTCCTGCTTCCATCGGGCTCTGCCGGCGTGAAGGCAGGACTCAACCCCCTGCGGGAGCCGAGCGCTCCGGCCGCGTCCCCGCAGCCTGTCGGGACACTGGGGAGGCCCGGGAGCCCCGCAGCCACGGCCGCCCCGCGGGGACAGCAGCGCCACGGCACGACGGACACCAGCGCGTCCCGTCCTTTGTCTGCCAAGTTGCCGCGGCCCCGCACCGGGTAGCGCAGGAGACTTTATCGCGGAGGATGTCCTGACCCTGAAGGCTCAGGGAACGCACCCAGAAAAAGGCAGCGTTGCCAGTGCTTCCATGCACTAAATCGTGGCGGTGTCGAGTTCCCTGTCTCAGCCCTTCAAGTCGCGCGAACCTCACTTCACATCTTGTGAACTCCCGCTAAAAACTCCACTAAGGCTCAAGGGTTCCCAAAAAGAACCTTCACATTTAAAATACTTTTTATTTAAAAAAGCGAACTCTTCTTTAACCTTGGAAGTACCTAAACTTAGTGTGTTTAGTTTTGGATTTGTATGTCTACTGGCTAGTTGTGAGTTAGTTTGTTTGTTTGTTTTAACAGAAGTACCGGTGGAGAATACATGTACACCATGTGTGTGTGCCCTGAACCCTTTCGGCCTGAGAAGCAGGCAGCTAAGTCGCATTAAGTATAGAAACCAGGTGTGAGTTACTGTGTGTTTATCTCGCATTTGCCACAGGAGAAGAGTATTCCAGGCTGGTTACCACGGTTCAGCTGATAGAAGGTAACTTAATGAGCTCTATTAATTTGCATGTGTATCTGATTCCCAAGATCTGGCACCAGAAGCAGATCATCTATGGGGGAATACGACTCTTTAGTTTAGTGGCTAGGACTCTGAGGTAACCCAAGTCCCTGTCCCCTAGAATGTTTTATTTCTTTTCATTTAAAGTTACTGGTTTTAAGTGACAAAATTTTCCTGGAAGAGGAAGTTTGTGACCCAGAGCTGTCTCTTTTTTTTTTTTTTTTTTTGAAGTCTGCTTATCTACTCTATTATAGCTGTCTAACATTCAGCTCTATGAATTCTTCTTCAGAGACAATTTACACTTACTAAGTACTGGACTTGTTCAGTGCATAACAAGTTTTTGGATTCCTCTTTAGAGGCCACATATCTGACAGGCATTGAAGTAACTAATTTACAGCTCTCTAAGTCCTACTGTTGGATCTGCTCCCAAATAGAAAAAAGTATCAGCAAGATATGATTTTAATTTAGCTAATTGTCAATCTGGTACAGCTAAGACCTTTATTATTTTATTCATTCTACTTATTTTACTCTCTAACACTGTCTCCACATGGCCCATATGCCTTCCTCCAGACTCTCTTGAAGATTTTTACTTTGACATCTGTTATATTAAGGTAATGTGTAGTGCAACTTCATACACAAAGAAAGGCCCTGATAGTTAACAATGCAGAAAAACTGAGCTAACCTAACTTCTGGATATCCATAAGAGTTCACCCACTTAGGGAATGCAACAGGATCATTGACTACTAAAGTGACAGATGCATTTATTTTCATTGAGAATATTAAGTTTCAGTGAGCTGATTGGTTTATAAAGACCAGTCTTGTTTTCCATCAGTGTAAAAAACCCCCACTTTTACTAAGCATTTATATTTGTGTCCTTTTAAGTAATCTACTCAATTTTATAAACTTGTGACACCCTACAGTGAGAAAGTACATGTGGCAGTTTTGGGACAGGATAAATGGATTTCCTTTTTCCATTTAAAGTTCAGTTATCAATAAGACATTTCATTACGTTACTTGATAAAAAGCTATAGAGGATATACTTTGCTTCCTGAAACCTAGTTACACAGCTGTGTCACCACCAAGGCAGCCAGACCTACATCTTTGATTATTGGTCAGATGAGATCCACATGGATGTGGATCTGATTTATAAAAAACTTCTCATCAGAAAACATCAATATTTTAATTTGTACAATAGATGGAAATTGCCATTCTTAAATTTTTGGAAATAAATTCACTAAGATCATTGCATAATTGTCTAATTTTTATGTATATGCTTGAGTGCCTATATACAGATGTGCTTGCACTTAAATATAAACTATTGCATGGTGTTAGCTCTCTTTGTCCTCCCTCTAATTTCCATTGTTTGATTACTTCATTGTGTTTGCATCTACAGTTAGAGTCTACAGTCCAGAATGACATTTTAGAACTACTTAGAAATGACAGTATTTGAAGTCAAATGGACAAAATTCTGTATTATTTTTGTAAATAGACCTTTAAGATTACCAGTGAGAACATACAGCTTTTTGAAGGACTGCTATTGTACAAAATGAGATCCAATCATCTCTTGTTTTTTTGTTCTTTTGCAATTTGGACTGATAGAAAATAATTTCTTCTGCTAATTTCTTCTTTAATATTTTTTTAATAAATCTAGTAAAGGAAGGTAGAACAGATGTTCATAATGGTTCTTTTTAGCCTAAAATATGCTGAAAATTCTAACTAGATGTAGTTTTTCAAGTATACCTCCTACATCTGAGTTGATAACCTGCCTAGCATGTTGTGCTGACATTGTCAGCTGACAGCATACCACAGATTGTTTGTCTTAATTGCATAAGACAGCATAGTTCAGAGGATGTAAACATGCTTTACTCAAAACACAAAAGGGTGCATAGGAAGGAGGTGCCCAAAAGCACAGAACAGTGTAGCTATGGCATGCACTTAAGTATCTATCAGTAAGTATGATAAATAACAAGATGCAACCAATGAAAAGGAGTTAATCATTCTGCTCTTTTTCTTTGCATGTGCATGTTTAACCAGCCTGAAGAAAGTCCTGGTTTAAGTTGCACATAGTTAGAAGATTGAGTTAAAGGGAATTAGAATAATACCTATTTTGTGCCAGCTAGAAGAAATAAAAATGTCTATGTGAAAATTCACAACACAAGGGTGGAAATGGCTGTATCCAGAAATGGGGTCTCCAAAGTCATATACTGGTATCCTGTCACACAACATACCCTACACCAGTCTTTACTAATGTAGTTAATCACCTGATACTCTCTGCTTGCTTCTTCTTTCACAGTAAATCTGTTCCTGGGACTGACTGTAATCAACAAGGAAGTGTTTGTACCTTGTCCTTCCCTAATAAGAGACTCCCTTAACTTGATGATCTACTGGATTGTTTTCCCTGATGAAATTTACAGCTGTTAGAGCTCTAACTTTTAATGTCCACAAATGGCTCTGAAACAGGAGCTGCAGGTGTCTCCCTGAAAATCTGCATAGTTCAGTCTTCACTGCTTTCACACAGAATTTCAGTGCAGAATGAACTATGAAGTATGATGACAGAATTAATTTCTAGACACGTCTGACAAAATTATGTATTGGTTAGGTTGGGGTTTTTTAAACACTTGAACCACCAAGTATGGACAGCGAGCCTGACTTCTGTCACATGTACCTACTGTAGCACTCTCAAAAAATAATCAGTATTTTCAGCATTTTAAATATTTGTTTGTTTAACAACAGTGAATTTTATCTGACAGCTATGTTTTCAAATAAAAATAAACCCACACCAATAAATATGACTCCATGATGCAGTACGATTTTTTAGTTTTAGAAAGGGTTTAAAAAATTCTGTAAAGAAAAACAGTATACATGTATGAAGGAGGAAAGAAAAGTTTCCTGTTGTCCCCTTCTAATACATGTATACATCTGAAAGTAAAAGATCTTTGGAAAAATATTGTTTCTGGTTGAATTTATGATGAAGTTCTGCAGAATCGATGCAGCCAGATAATGTTTATGCTTACTCAGCTTTTCTTGTTATTTCAAAGCCTGCTCTCTCCACTTAAATTCAGTCGGACAACTTGCTGCTTAGACTGTTCTACAAAGACTTCCCAGAGTATCAGTGAAAAAAGACCATATCAGGTTCTGCTGCAAATGAATATATACTAACTTTTTTTTTTTTTGGTCAGAATTTTGGCCCTTTTTTTTTTTTTTGCTTTCAAGCATATATAGGGGAAAGTAATGACCAATTGCATGTTTTGAGTCCTTGCAGACATAACTCAAATCCTGTAAGTCTCCAAGTAAGTGCACAGAACAATTTTAACTGATTGTAAGTCTGAGTAAAAGTTTAGAGTAGGAAATGGAAAGTTTAGAATGGAAATGATGTGGTATGCAATTTCCCTCAAACCTAACTATGGAAATGTGAGTAACATTTTCATGATAAAGTCTTCTCAACCTCACCCCAAACCAGTCATTAAACTGTCTTGTCCTTGAGTTCTGTTAATTCTGATTCATACTGCTGAAATATCTGTGGACAAAACAAAAAGGAGATGGAGAATTTTGGTTGTTCCAAAACCCCTATGACTGATGAGGTCCAAATTAGTCTCTGATTCATGTTCCCAAAAAATTCTTGATTCAGTCTTGGTATTACATCTTCCACAGAAACACTCTCTATTTTTTATGTATTTCTAATACTTGTACACACATTTAAGTTTCCTGTGTTTCATCATATCTATGGAATTACAGTCTGCTCACTGCTGTCTAATGGCTTTGGAAAACCACAAAGAATGCCTGGTCAGCCAAGAAGGTTCCCAAGAGCCTGGTCTTCCCTTTTGGCCTCATGTAAGAAAGAAGCAGGCCAGCAATAGAGGGTTTCTGCTTATTGGTAGGGAGGGAAGAATGGAGGAGTTTTTCAGTAACAGCTCCTTTGGCAGTGAACAGCAATTAATTTCTTTGAGTATTTAATATACTCCATCAAGTAGTATCCAAGTTCACAGGTTTACAGAGCTAATGCTCTGTCCCTCTCTACTGGTGCGAGGATTAAGTGCTTCCACCACAGCTAGAAGAAAGCACTTAGTCTATATCTGCTGTGTTGCACCTAAGGGGGCATAACAGATGAAATACAAAAAGTAAAGTTTTAGCAATAACATTCTGAAGTACGTTTCTCCTCTCTGTCATCCATGTACTTTCAGAAACGCTGTGCAGTGAATGAAGTAGACTGGAGTAATAGAGTATTTAGCATCTGCATTACAAAAGAAAAAAAGATCCTCTGACTGATGGAGAGGCTTAGGGAGCCTTTCTTCTACCAAATAAAAAATCTTATTTCAAATGCAAAAAAGTATGAACTTGCCAATATATAATATGAAATAAGTTCTTTGCTCCTTTACCCATTTTTCATCTCTTCTTTCCCCTCAAAAAAATACTCCTTCTTTGCATGAATGCAAAGTACTTTGATGTTTGGCCTGGCCAACAACAAAGTAATCTCAATCCTATCTTATTGTGAAGTTAAGCTAAAAACTGTGCTGCAATAATCTGTGCAAATTTATAGCAGAAATGGGACTGATGCATCAATACCAAGATTTAACACTTCTGGACTGCCAGAGGTATTGCTGAATTGTATGAATCATTCCATGGCAATTTTCATTCTAGTCTGATTATCCAAAACAGAGAATCACAATGTTTCCACTTTTTGGAGGATTGAAACTATTTGAAGAACAAAGCATGATACTATTATGTCCACTTTGTAGTGGACATTAAAAAAAGAATCGTGTTAAGTGACATGTTGGAATAAAAAATACCTAAATGAAATAGGATAGGGATTAGAATGTAGGGTGCTTTCAGCTCCTGAGCGGAAGCTATTGAACTGAACTGTGTCATTATTTCAATATGTGGTCTCTGGAATACTTTGGATAAGCTTTCTTATCACAAGAAAAAGATTACAATTCACACAAAATTCCTCCTTTTTTTTTGGTATCCCATTCCCAGGTGAAATGTGTATAAAAGTTATCAATTCCATATGGTCAAGCATGTGTTATGGAATGGTTGCATCCAAACATGACAATCCTTTGAATTTCTCAGTGGAAAAACAAAAGCATAAATTGTAGTTAGCTTACTTGTGTGGTCATAAATGAAATACACTAATAAAGGAGCAACCTCCAACAGCATAAAAGGATTACACTGAATAATAATTAAAAAAAATTTTTGAATCTAGGCAGTCTGCAAAATTTAAGTATTAAATAATGATTAATCCTCAGAGTATGAAATGTCAGAGCTGTTGCTCATAACCAGCTGTTCTGTAAAGACGTACAAGTAAAACAAAAGGATATATAGTTGATGCTTATACCAAAGGAGTCACAGAATCACGGGATGATTGAGGCTGGAATGGTGTTGTCTGGAGGTCATCTTGTTCAGCATCCCAGTTACACACGGCCACCTACAGATGATTGCCCAATTGCCTGGCATCATGTCCAGGCATTTTTTTTAGTATTTCCAAGGATGGAGATTCACAGAATCACAGAATAGGCTCAGTTGGAAGGGACCCACAAGGATCATCGAGTCCAACCCCTGGCCCTGTGCAGGACTATGAGAGTCACACCATGTGCCTGAGAGTATCCTCAGGCTCTCAGCCTGCTCCATTGCTCAGTAACACTCACAGGTAAAAGGTGTTTCCTGATGTTCAAAGGAAACCTCCTTGTCTCAGTTTGTGTGCATTGCCTCTGGGCCTGTGAGTGGTCACCACAGAAAAGAGCCTGGCTCTATTGTTTTTGCATTCTCCTTTCAGGTATTTATATACATTCATGAGATAAAAATGAGCCTTCTCCTCTCTAGACTCAACAGTCCCACCTCTGTCAGCCTTTACCCATATGTGAGGTGCTCCAGTCCCTTTATCATCCTTGTGTGGGCATTTGCTTGTCTCTTGTATGGGGAAGCCCAGAATTGGATCCCGCACACCAGGTGCGTCCTCACCAGTGCTGAGTAGAGAATAAGGATCACTTCGTGTCACCTTGTGTCACCTTGATCACCTCAGTCACCTTGTATCACCAAGGATCAACTGGGCCTGGAGCATGTACTGGTGCGTGAGGTTTTATTCCTCCCCAGGTGCAGGACATTGCATTTCTCTTTGTAGAATTCCATGTTTGTCCACTTCTTCCCACCTTTAAAGGGCACAAAAGCTTGCTGCATAATTCAAACATACCAAGCCAGAGAAACTGCTACACTGCAAACTGGCTTCTTAAACTATAGGCCAGAGGTTCCCCTGCAAGCAAGCAGCTGGATGTTTGGAATCAGTGCTGCTTTCCCTTTAGTCTCACTTGGCAATCAGAACAAGAGATAAATTGCCTCAATCCTGCAGTCTCTGCAGCCGTCTGGGTATGGTGGATGTCATAACTCACAAAAGACCTTGGTTCTTCTATGGAAGCATTAATAAATGACTATACAATTCAATATGCCACCTTCAGCAATTGAAACAAATAAAAGTAAGGGGGTTTAATATAAAGAAAAATGGTGGTTTCAAACACTCGTTCAGAAACTCTCTTATCATTTAACATTAATACATTTTTTTCCCAAACATAAATGGGAAAGAAGTACAATACTCTTATGCAGCAGTTTCACTCCAGGAATGCAGAAACAGTAAGTTTGGGCATTTTTTTTAGGTTGCAGAATTAAGCCTTCCACACCAAGGAAATAAAGTGGAGTGTATCTTCAAAATGTAGTGGAACAAGTGTTGGTTATTCTACAGCTTCTATCTAGTTTCACTCCATATACTTAAACGAAAATTCACGGTAATTTTTGATATATCACTGATGATCACTGTACTTCTCAGTGTGTAGTGTCATACCTATATCAACCTTGCTGCTCCCTTCTCTGGAGGATCCCACATCCCACCTTCCTGGATCAATCTTGAAAGTGACTGTAGTCTCTGTACCTGGTGCTGTGAACTGTTGGCAAAGAACCGCACTGCCGACAGTGACACCTGGTGTTAGAGTAAGTGGCCAGGGCTACCATTCAAACCATCCCACTCCAATGAGTCAGAAAAATAGGGTCAAAGCCAAAACGGGAGTGCTGAGCCTGGATTCTGCTTGGAAGTGGCTATGAGCAAAGGGGAATATGCTGCACATCCTTCAGTGGCCTCAAAACAGCACCAACAGCCACACTAGCAACTCCATCTGGTGAGAGCTGGAAGAAGATTCTATGATTCCATAGAGTTCAAGAAGTTTTTGGACAATGTGTTCAGACACATGGTGTGATTCTTGGAGTTGTCCTGCACAGGGCCAGGAGCTGGACTCAGTGATCCCTGTGGGTCCCTTCCAACACAGGATATTCTGTGACTCTGAGAAGCAGCAACTGGAGGTTGAGGACTGCTGACACCTCTGCAATGGGTGTGCCTTCTATGCTATTTTCAGGGAGCAAGCTGTTCTCAAGTTACACGTAACATCACTAATCAGTGGTGCTGAGATGCTGTTAAGAGAAAGCTAAGATCTGCCCAATTAAATACAGATTTTTAAAGGTTTTAGATGGATTTCACAGATCATGAGCAAGCTAACACTAGCTCTTGTTTTGTTTTGGGAAGAGAAGGCAAAGAAATACCCTGGGGCAGGGTAGAAGATAATAAGTTGTTTATGAAAAGAAATTCTCTTGAATCAAATAAATACTTGAGGGAAATCATGATACAGAAAAAAAAAATCACAAGAAGAACACTAAAAAAATAATCTCAAAAGCACATATATGCACACTGTGTGTCCATAATGCCACATGAAAGATTAATGCTTTTCTGTATTTGCTTTAAAGAGATCTTTTTTTATGTATCAACATTAATGAAGAAAAGCTGAAGACAGATACAACTTTTCTGCTATAGTAAACTTGTAGTGCTACTCCTGCCCTTTATTCCTGTAAGGTAAGAAAGAAAAAGTAGTGGTACACTGCGTCTTAATACAGCGGAGTTTAATCTTTCTTCACAGTATTCCACATCTGTGGGATATACTTCTCTGGCAGACTCATTTTAATAATGTATTCTAATCCATTAAACTCACTCTGGTAAGTTTGCAGCTAACCATGACATTTCCAAATAAAGGTAAAAAAAAAATACCAAACCAAACTGCAGAGCTAAAATTCTTTTTCAAAACTTTTCACTTTATTTACAGAGGATTCATATGTTTAAATATACCAAACCATCATGACAGAATAATTATGATGTCTTGTCATGTCATATTTTTTGAAACCATGTCAAATACTGAAAAAAACCCCCAAACCAAAGGCAAACTATGATGGATGAAAGGCAAAGCATAATGAACACATCAAAACTTTGTTTGCTCTGCTGCTGTACCCAACAGTTGATACTTCTGCACAGCACCATGTGAAGTCCTGTTAGTCCAGTGATTTAAATTCTTAACCTGATCCCATATTCCAAATGGCATCCAGCCTGGGTACAGGGCAAACTGTGTCAATTCCAGTGTATGGCAGAGCTTCTTAATCTCTGCAAAGTCTTATTTTTCCTGACCAACACTGGGATAGAATCTAAATGGATAGTTATACACGATTTCTGAAATGTGAGATTGTCTGGATGTGCAGTTAGGCTTATTCATTGTTTTAATGTGTACCCGTATAAGCAGATTGTTCTGGGACAAGTCACAGGAGCAGACTTTCTTGAAAGCAAATGCATGGCACGTAGGAAAAAACCAACATTGCTAAACTAAGCAAAGATAATGGAATACCAAACCAAATAGAAAAATTTTAGGGTTGCCTTCAAATTATTCCAGGAAACCCAAAGAGCTGAATGTTAGAACGGCTAAATTTTTAATTGAAGCAAGCAAGTCAAGCAGGGGATTTTTGCATCCTCTTCAGATACTAAGTTTTAATTTTAGTGCTTTATATATACCAGAATTAACCATAGCTATAGCATTTCCATGTCAGAATTCTTCACTCTTGTATTTTATCAGATGTGTTTAAATCTCAACTTGAACATGTGGAAATTACTATTTCTGTTTTGTAACTGTACATAATATGATCAAATAACTTCTTAAACTCCTCTTTGGTAAGTTTTCATTGCAAAGCTCTCTTTCCAGTCACTTAATACTTTTAATTTCTCTCCTCTGACTCCACTCCAATTAAAGGAGATCTTTCTTCTGTTTTAAATATCAGAAAGAACACTAACACCCCATCAACAGTCATACTAATGCCAAATACAGTGATACGTAGCATCTATCCACCTCTGCTACAGTTTCCACATTACTTTTGCCATAGATTGGATTAACACCTCTTACAGCACCTCACTGGGACTTGTGTCCAAGGATTGCTACTGTGACTGAAGGTCTTCTTTTGAGACGGATTCCTAGGACTAAGGCCACCCTTCTCTTACATACTTGTTTCCCAGATAACATGATTTTTTATTTTTCCTGTTGAAACCCATATCATATTCCAAAGCTCTAATGCCCATCCCAGTGCCATCACCTGTTTTTTCCACAATTTACTATCGGAACAGGAAGTATTTTATTAGCAGCACTTATTAACACTTAATGTGCCTTTCCCCCAGCTACAAGAGAGAAGTATTTCTTGAAATGTCTGATTTTTTTCTGCATTATGTGTAATTCTGTTGGCCATCCGGTTTACCATTTGTGATATCAGAATGTGAAAAGCTAAACTACACGAAGTCAAAACACAGGACTCAAAGTAGATCAGTCTTTTTGAGCTCTGATGCCATCAGAATTATTCTGTGGAAGCTGACATACATGTTAAGGTTTTTCAAACAAGAATTTGTTTATACCTTTATTTTACCAGAGTCCACTTTGATTTAATTAATGTAGCATGAAAAAAATAAAAAAGGGATTATTTTTCTTTTTTCACAAATTTTTAGTATAATCTTAATATCATCCATTAATCTTAAAATCCATAAGCCTTCTTCAGAAAGGCCACACAAGTTCCTATAACTTTTAAAAAATAAGGGCTAATAGTTACAAGGATAACAACAAAAGTGTCATTAAGACCTTACTTCAACCCTACTGTTCTTGCTTTATGTCATTGACACCTTATTTCACAATGTGTATTTCTTGACTAACCACAAAATTATTTGGACTGTTTATTAGTTAGTCTAGAATTATTTTGTAAAGATATAATAATTTTGCTTTTATAAAGTGAATTTACAACCCAAGAAAACACACTCAAAAACCCCTGGGCTTAGAGAAATTCTTAGAGTATTCTTGAGTTTCTTTTGCTAAGGGCCCCTTTAACATTTTGACAAGTCTTCTGAACACTTTTCATTTCCCATCTATTCCTAGACAGTCCTTCATGTCCCCAGCCCTGAACCCTGCCTCCTTTCCAAAAAATCTCAGTCATCTTTCCTTCAGGGACAGCTTGACAAATCAATGCAGTGATAAAGGTTTAGCACTCCTGCTGCTGCTCTGACTCCCCATGTGCCTGGAAGAGCTATAGTAAGAGTGCAGAAATGGATGTAACCCTTTATTGTAACATATTCTGGACATTTTTCTGCCATGTGAATTTGTGATTTATGGCTCAAATTAATGAACACATGCCACTGCCTCACCCAGGGCTGTTTGGGAGGGACCTTTTGGAGCCACCCAGCTGTGACAATGGAAAGCAGCAGGCCCCTTTGGTTTCTGTAGGAGCAACACCTGGACCTCTCCATCCTGCTGGGAGCATTAGAGATAGCAGGAGGTATTTTATCTCATGGACTGTGGAGACAGGCAGCTTCTGCCTCAGCAGCCAGGCTGCATTACTTCACTGAGCAGGCCTGGCTGACTGCATCCTCATCCTCTTATCATCAGCCCGGTTTTAAGCAGGGAGGATGCTGGCATGCTCCTCCTCTCTCAGCAAAGCAGACTAATAAGACTTTTCTTATAGCTTGAGCTTTCTTCAAAGTTTTCTACAGCCACAGACAGACATTACAACAGGTATTAAACATATCATGATCTACTTTGAAACTTCTTTTCAAACCACTAGCCTAGGCACTTGAGAAATACTGATTACCATCTAACAATTAGGAAATACTAATACTAATATTAGTACTACTACTACTAATAATAATAATAATTATACTTTGGAAGCCTTTAAAAGCAAGTTTATGTCTAAAATGCAGGTAGGAAGGGGATGAGTCAGATCAATTATCTTAATACAATAATTATTATACTCAATGAATCAACATGTTCTTATTATTATACCCATGTTTATATTATTACATTCAGAGGCGAAACAAGTGTCACAAACAGGTGAACAAAAGGTTTCTTCTGGCAGGATCAAACTTTGTGAAGCTAGAGATCTATACAGTGTTTCAGAAGGCTTGAGGCACTTTCAGAATTCAGTCTTTCTGACTGCCTGACTGACTACACATGAAAGTTTCAAATCTGTTTGCATGCTTAGATTTTAAGATGACGGGTAGATAACCAGTTACATATGTGCAGGTACATTACAGTGTTTGGAAGATCAGCAGAAGCTTGGGAACTTAGCAAAATACAATTTTAAGTTAAATAGTGAAAATATGATCAGTGTATATGTGTCTAATTTGACAATACATTAGGTTTTGCTATTCTCTGCTAAGAATGATACCTTTAATCTCTTGCTGCATCTAAACATTTATTTGACAAAGTTACACACAATTTTTTCATCAATATTACAAAAATTGTGCTGAAAATAAAAATATTGTTGCCATGGGATAAAACTTTAGATAATATATGCAGAAGTTACAGTAGCATCCCGGAGTTAATATTTTGTAGCCATTTTCATTAGGGAAAATCTGTATTAACAGTTAGCATTTTTTTCCTCAGCCAAGTGCTTTCAAAACGTTTGCTAATTAAAACCTTTATATCTTTTAGACAGTAAAAGTGCTTTTTCCAACATGCAACAGCTATGTAACTTATTTTATTAGTGGTTTAGTAATAAAGTCAGATGAAACTTTGATTTAGTAATTAGCATTTACAGAATGCTTTCTGCCTTTGAAGCACTATGCAAACATTAACTAATTAATTCTTGCAACTAACTCCCCCGTAATCTGGGGAAGCAAGTATATTCATACACATTTGCCTGTGGTTTAAGGAAGAAAGTATTATCTCAGAAATGTTTTGAAACAGAATTAAGACATATAAAATAGTTATTCAGTTAAGTCCACAAAGATGGATTGTCAAAGTAAATAACTTAATTATTGTCATGGTTTAACCTGGCAGGCAGCTGAACACCATACAGCTGTTTGATCACTGCTTCCCTGCCACTGGAATGCAAGAGTGAACTGGGGAAAAAAAAGTAAAATTCATGGTTTGAGATAAAGACAGTTTAATAGAACAGAAAAGAAAGGAATAATAACAGTAATAAAGAAGGAGACTTGGAATATAAAACAAGTGATGTACAATGTGATTGCTCACCACCTGCTAACCAATGCCCAGCCAGTTCCCAAGCAGTGGCCCCTGGCCGGTTTTCCCCCTAGTTTATACACTGAGCACTCTTGCAACTCATGTATCTGCCCCTCTAGGGTTGAGCTTGACTTTTCATCCCACTTCCTCATGTCCTCTCCATGTTCATGCAGATAAAACCATAGGGTGACCTATGGTGTGTACCCACTATATTCTCTCTCTTGAGCAGAGGAGTGCTTAGTCCTAATAGCTGGGATACTGGTCTGTACAGGTGGGGAGTAGAACATATCCCCTTTGAATTGCTGGAACTCCCATGACAGTTTCTCAGACAGCTTCTCCACAGTCGAGACATAGGCCCATAATGAGGCAGAGATACTTCCTTCATATTGCCGGAGTTGGCCATCCAGTTCACCCTCTGTTTGTCCCTCTCCGTGTGAGGCCGAGAGCAGGGAATGGGTGACATGCAGGGACCTCAGTGCCAGGATGCAGCAGGGTATCCAAGTGTTAGACTTTATAGGTCTATTTATATAGCAGTGCTCCTCTGGGATCTCTGACCTCACTACCGAACTCTGCCCACTCTGATCTACCACCATCACCACAATATAAAGACAAAATTTAAATAGAAGCAGTGTTCTCCTGCTGACAGCTTGCTTTATTTCTGCTTTGAGTACAACCTGCTACAAGTATTTATTATGGCAAAAGAGGAATGTTGTTTGTTCCCTTTCTTTCCTAAGACTTTACTGATTTGTGGCCTACAATATAGCTTTCCTGTTTCCTGCAACCCATCTAACCACTATGTAATGCAGCATTTAAGCCATATGATAGGAATGTAGCTCTATATACGTTGCAGGTGGCAGGAGGAGAATACAAGCCGAAAGAAGGCTATGCCATGGCCCTGATGGTATCAGAGGGCAACGAGGGGTCATCTGTAGGTTTACGACTTGAAAGGCAGGTAAGCTCTCTTGATTTACAGGCTTTAGGAACTTTCCTGAAATTAAAATACTTTTTTTATAGCCAGTAAAGGCCATTAATAAGATTCCAACTTAACGGCTTGTTTTCAGTGAAATTAAGGTTTCCATAATGTACAAAAGTCCAATTGTTTATAATTTTTTTGGTTTTGCTAAATGTTTGAAATTAATATTACTTTGTTAGTTTCTTTAAGAGTATTTTTGTTTGGGTGATGAAAGCATAAGCCAGAAATTGATTGTATTGCTGCTGTGTGTCAGTTTCTCTTCAACAAACATTTAAAAAAATCCAAGAAACTTCAGGACATTTTTAATAGCTCAACCAAACAAAGTTTTCATGTATCATGGTGTCTTCTTCAAGCAAGAAATACAGAGTGAAACAGCAACAGAGAGATATCTGCTAATGCTTCATCATTACATTCGGATAATAAGATTAAATATGATAAAATAAGGGACTTATTTGATCACCCCTTGGTGATCAGCTATTTGTTAAATATTGAACAGTAACTTTCTGTGATTTTGTTTCTGTAAGCTGAACCTGTCAAGTGGAGACTACTAGAAAACAGAGCAGTGCTGCATTTTGTATTTGTTGTGCCAAGCACTATCTCTCTATGGAAATGAACAGATTTTTTTTTTTTTAATTTGCTATTTTATTGTATTTATAATTAGCTGTCTGAAAAAAAAAGTTCCATCTTTTAGCATCTGCAGTGATGCATTGATTCTCTCATTACAGCAAATACACATGACCCCCGGTGTTCAACTGTAAACAATAATAGTTACTGGCTTCATTAGGAAGCTGGCAGATGGCTTATAAGTTCTCATGGTAGCATTTATCCATTTGAGGCTTGCAGTGTGCAAATGTTTGCCTTTTAAACAGGATAAAACAGTGTAAAAGGGACTCTGTGCTTTGTTTTTATTAGTAGCAATTCATTTGTTTTGCAGATATGAATCTGAGTATATGATGCACAGTCAATATTTCCTGGCTGCAGGTAAAATACTCTCTGGGCCTTCCCTCTGCCTCTGTGGCATTTTCTGTAGCAGAAGAAATGAGGTCAAATGCTATTTCTGGAGCTTTGGCAGACCTGTACTTTTCTTAGTAGGACTCATGTTATAGTCCCAAACTCTGTTCCCTCCCCTCCCCTTCCTTCCCGTCCCTTCCCTTCGTGCCCCCTTTCATCAGCGAGGCAGTACTGCCTATAGTTTAGTCTACACAGACTGGGGATCTGACTATAGCAAGCATTAGTGCCCGTCTGTCATTCCAAAACATTTACACAGCCAAACTTTTGTGCACAGTTTTGGAATAACAGCTTGTTTACTGTCATCACCAGTCTGGTGCCCAGAGTGTGAGGAACTTCAGGATGCTTCCCAGATAGGCTGCAGGCAGTTGCAATGATTGTAAAACATAACTGCCACATTGATTACCTCCATAGGCAGAGCTATCCAAAGATGAGTTAATATTCAGTAAAATTTGGTAGAGAATAAGAGCACTTTTAAAGCAGAGAAGTGTGTGAGTCTTTGATGGTTCTTCCCATACTTTGAATACAGCTCAGGCTCTCATTACTATTTTCACATACTCGGTTTTGTTGGTAGCTGGAATCAAGCTACATTATGAGGAAACAGAAGCAGGGTTCTTCTATTAAACATGCTGTTAAATACCTCCAGTTGTCCTTGAAATCACAGACATATGGTGGTGCAAACTTCCTCAAAGCTGCATTACAGCTGGATCAGCACAAGAAAGAGCCACCAATAAGTTGATAGTTCATGTTCATTCTATATTGTCTTCTCATGGTTTCTTCACGTAAGTTTTTGACTTACGGTTTTTACTATACGAAGGCCTCTCTTAGGCCATTTGAAATCAACCATTTGTTTCAGAAAGGACTATCAAAAACTAGAAACCTTTGTATAGGGAAAGTCTTATTTTGAGGGTTTAAATGAACGTGACTGCTGGGACTTGTGTTTCCTTCTTGTACAGTACGGGCATGAGTATCAAATTAGGGTAATCGGAGTAAACAATGATCTAGTAAGTCTTTAGCGTTTCATATAGTGTTTTCAAGTTCAATATTCAGTTTTTAAAATCAAAATTTTTTTGAGGGACATCTACATATCCTGGAAGAGAGATTGGAATTTTGCTTTTAGAGCATGTATTTTCACTTTTTATCTTCTTCTGTTTTATTAAAAATAGTATTTGCATAAAAAAATTTCTTTCTTCTAAGCACATCTGCTCTTGATTCTACCTCACCCAAAGATCTAACCCTTTGTATGTGATATCTTCAATGAAGAATGAGCAGCAGGAGCTGACAAGCTTTCAAGAAATAAAGATCTTATTTTCATGCAAATGTATTAGTAATTAAAATCGATGGGAAAAAAGAAAAAGGCAACTCAATATGCAACACCTTCAAATTTAATTTGAAGTATAATAGTTTTAAACTTTTCCATAAGAACACCCAGATTATTTAAGTGGTTTCATTTTGAGAACAGTAATAATTGTCATTTAGATTAATGGGTTAGTTTTTCTTATCAAAAGATACCTTTAAATAAGTTTAGGGGTAATAGAACTTTTAAAGAGTGTGGTTTTTTTCCCTGTGGTTTGAAATAAAGATGCTTAAATTCTTAACTAAACTGAACTTCAGTTCAAACCTGTGAGTGAAGTATAGCTGTACTTAAACAGCCAGCCTAAGGCCTACTACAAGCCCAACATGACTTCCATTACAGGAAGTATGCCAAGATGTGTCTTCAGTGTTTACTATTGCATCATTAACCAACTTGCTTTCCCGAAGAAAGCATTGTACTGAAAAAAAAATGCTCTTTTTTTATCCTCCCCTCCCGTCCCCTCTCTTCCCCTCCCGTCCCCTTCCCTCTTGAGATCTTGAGGATTCTCTATTTTCATGTCACATGAGAATTTCATGTCACATGAGCACATTTCACAATAAAATAAAAACCTTGTCTAAACATTGAACCTGGTTCTGTTCATATTCAAAGCTGTAAGGCTGTGAAGTTGGAATGCATAAAGAACTTCTGCCATTTTATCCTATGCTGTTTAACTATTATCCTATTATGATAGGTGAATCTCTATTGATTAGAAGTAAGTTTATTTCTGATAGCTTTGGAGAGTCTGGGCATTATATACATTTTTATATATATACACATATACACACACACACATATATGGGGTGTGTATATATATATATATATACAGTTATATAGATATATATACACATATATATACTAGGAAGCTGCAGAATTTAGTTCCCACAGAATAAAGAAGAAGTTAGGTATTGATGATTTATTGACTACTTCTTACATTTAGATGATGTGATACAGGAGCTAATAAATAATGTAAGACCATCATATAGACCATAGCTGATCACCATTTACTTATAAATGAGCTACCAATAAGTACATTTAATACAATAATTCTTTTCAATATAATAACATAAAGCAAGCACAAGCAACTCACTGTAAGTCCTTTCTTTTATAGTACAGTAGTAAGATTTCTTCCATTTCTGCTTCTATCCTCATTTCATTTTCATAGCTTCATTCACTGCATGTCCATTAAATATGTTATTATATTTCTTCCAAACTATTAGAAAGACTTGTAGAAAATTTCTGGATGTCTTGAAAGCTTCATAAAAGAAACAGTTAAATGGAAAATTGTCCAGAACAGGATCCCAAGAAACTATTCTCAAATGCATGGGGTCTATTTGTATTCATCATTGTACTCACCAAGAGTAGGAATAATACCACTGATGCCAGACATGCTAACAGCAGATTGCTCTATTTTGCATATTCTACCAAAAAATGGTTATTAGTATTGCAAAACTGAGCATTCAAAAGTTAGAAGCTGACAATATTATGAAAAGAAGCGTTAGGAGATTGCTTTGAGGAGGGAGAGTAGGGATAATTTGCATCTTAATGTGTGGATACAAAATCTGGAAATCTACCAAAGGTGGATATCTGAATGTCTTTGAGGAAAAATTCTCTATAAAAATATTAGATATGAAGTATGGATCTAAGATTCATCAGAGAGTTTGACAGCATCTTTATATTACCATCACCCAGTAAGATGATGAAAATATCTAAGATACATTAAGAATTAAGCAAGAACAGCCACAGGGTAATTCAAGAGAATCATAAAGGAAAACCATGAACAATCTCCATATTGACTTAGAAATGTTTAATAACATAAGAGCAACTACAAAGACCAACACTGAACTGGTCAGCATGGCAGAGATTAGTTCATGCTCTTGCTGTGAGAAGGATTCAGATGGGACAAGGAGAAGGTTTATTTTCTTTAAGTACCTTGATCTCCAGCACAAAAACCTCTCAGGAAGGATTCCCCACAATCACTGCTTTCAGTCTTATTTTCTCCATAGGCATCTGACATCGGTAGGAAGACAGCTGTATTGCTCTATGTAGCGAAGGTTAGAACTCACTGTGGAAAAAAAAAAAGACCTATCTATTCTATTCATTTTCTTATGCTGCCCTTAGTATCTTAGTATTAGAATTCCTTCCAATAATGAGATACAATTACTATCCTCATTTAATCTCTGCCTTAAAAACACAGGGGAAACATATCTGTGTCATTTTGTTTTGCTTCATTGAGGAGGGGTCTGTTTTATGGTTTAGCTGGTCTTGCACATGAAACAGAAGGTGTTTACCCTGTGTGATTGTCTTTTGTCTCTGTAAGAATTGATTCTATTTTTAATTCTTCCCCCTACCCTCAGTCCCTCCAGAATTTTGTCTGTCACACAGGTCATGTTATTCTGACATAGGCTGCCAGTGAAGCAACTCTGCCAAAATGACATTCTTCATCCACTACATCTCAGTAACCTTGGCCTGAGGCTGCAGAATACTGAGATCTCAGATATTCAGAGTTCAAATCAATGAAAAATAAATATGAAGAGTGCAGAATGAATTTTATGTGTCCAGAATTGACTCTGATTTATGTGTCCAGAATTGACTCTGATTTTCGGAAGATGAGAAGTAGGCTAGAGCACCTGGAGAGCTGGAGGTTTTACTCTGCCTTGCTATAATCTAGGTAACTGAAGTAAGTATAACAAAACAAGATCATTATCCAGTACAGTTCAACAAAAACAACTGCCTGAGAGCAAGCATTAGTCTTAAATGCAAAGATGTAAGAATCCACAAACAGTCCAGATTTAAGTCCAGAATTAAGGACTGAGTTGGCCACTTACTGCTTTCTATTTTCAGAGCTCTTCTATTTTCTATGAGCTCTTCAAGTAGCATCACTTATTTCTTTGCTTCAGCTTCAGCTAAGTGTTCATTTGTGAGCTGTTGTTGACAAAAGAATAAGCTGTCCTGATGCTAATGAGTATGGTCTTATGAGAAGTATAGCTTACACTTGCTGTTGCCTTAATGTTCACAGAATCACAGAATCATTAGGGTTGGAAGGGACCTCTGGAGATCATCTAGTTGAACCTTCCTGCCAAGGCAGGCTCACCTAGAGCTGGTTATACAGGAATGTGTTCAGATGGGTTTTGAATGTCTCCAGAGAGGGAGACTCCGCAACTTCCCTGAGCAGCCTGTTCCAGTGCTCTGCCACCCTCAGTGTAATGATGTTCTTCTTCACAGTGAGGTGGAGCTTCTTGTGTTTTAGTTTATGGCCATCTTGCCTAACTTGTTCTCCTTGTCTAACTGAAAAAGGCAGGTGGGAAATGACATTACATATGACTTATGTAAATTGAGGATTTGGTAGCAATAGCACTGCTTCCAGTCACTTCCAATTCTTGAGTATGCACCTTCAGGGGGAGAGGAGAACTCACGCTGCAACACTCAAAGTGCAAGGATATGTATAGTAGTTATGAGCTTGCATATACTGCATTAGTTAGAGAGTACAGCAATAAAAAACATCACTTAGTGCATAATATGTACACTTTTGAAATACGAGATGCTAAATCCCTCTTTATTCCCAGAAGTATTATAGCAGTCTTCTGTCTGTCCTCTACCTGTATTTCTCCTTCTAGTTTTCTGAGAATAAGTGGAAGATTCTCAAAGAAAGGAAAAAATTAATTTTCTGTCAGTCACTAATGTTCCAGAGCAGTGTGAATGGTGTTGCATCCAGTTGGTGGCTGTTCACTAGTGGTGTCCCCCAGGGATCAGTGTTGGGCCCAGTCCTGTTTAACATCTTTATTAATGATCTGGATGAGGGGATCAAGTCTACCATTAGCAAATTTGCTGATGACACCAAGCTGGGGATAGGGAGAGTTCATGTCCTGGAGGGTAGGAGGGCAGGCTGTATAGATGGGCTAAATCCAACAGTATGAGGTTCAACAAGGCCAAGTGCCGGGTCCCACGCTCTGGCCACAACAACCCCCTGCCACGCTACAGGCTGGGGACAGAGTGGCTGGAAAGTGGCCAGGCAGAAAGGGACCTGGGGGTACTGACTGACAGCTGAACATCAGCCAAAGTGTGCCCAGGTGACCAAGAAGGCCAATGGCATCCTGGCTTGTATCAGGAATAGTGTGGCCAGCAGGACCAGTGAAGTGGGCATCAGTCTCTTTTCCCAGACAACCAGCAATAGGGAAAGTGGACACAGTCTTAAACTGTACCAGGGGAGGTTTAGGTTGGACATTAGGAAGAAGTTGTTCACAGAAAGAGCGATTGGGCATTGGAATGGGCTGCCCAGGGAGGTGGTGGAGTCACCGTCCGTGGACGTCTTCAAGAAGAGACTGGATGTGTCACTTAGTGCCATGGTCTAGTTGACAGGATGGTGTTCGGTCATAGGCTGGACTCGATGATCTCAAGGTCTTTTCCAACCTGGTTGATTCTGTGATTCTATATCTGCTGGCATAATTATCAGTTCACTGCACAGACAGATATTGAATGGCTAATGGTATTTTATGTTTTTACCAAATAGTTTGAACAGAATGTAATAATTTGTCTAATTATCTGATGTTTTAAACTTTGTATTGAACACAGCTAGCTCTTTGACATGCTCAGTACAGCCCATAATTTAGAGCATAATCTCTGTTATTTTTTTAACTTCCTTATGCTTACTTTTATACATTTTATGTCTTCACTTCTATGGCATACACCTATTCACTCTTTTTTTCCCCATTCAACTTGAACTATATTTTCCTCCTTTCTATTCATGATCAGCTGTTACCTGTATTCCTCACACATGAAATTGCACACTTTGAAGCTCTGTCAGTTGTCCATTAATATGGTAAAAATGAGAGTCTAATGCTACGCTTTCTGCATGTCATCTTCCTTTCACATCTGTGGTCATTCCTTGCCTTTGTAAGCAAGCCCACTTGTTGCCCAGTTGAGTATTACTTCCTTACTTTCTTACCCTATTCATTAATAATGTATTTGGTACTGGATTAAAAACTTCCTTGGGATCCAAGTGAATAATATATGCTTCTTTACTTCTGTCAGCTTTTATTGTCATTTCCTCAAAGAAATAAAGCTAGTTTTTCATATGTGATTTCCATTTTGGTAATCTTCACACTGAAATATTAAAAATTCTATTTGCATGGAAGATCTGGGCAGTTTACCAAAATAGAAATGTTCCTCTTGTATTTTTAGATACCTGTCGTAATGCCATAAGCAATATGTAACATTTTACTGACAGTGCATAAAGCACTGTATTTGGTATTGTATCAAATGCAAAAATATGTTTTCACATAACAGAAATTAACTACAGCCTAATAACAAAGTAGATTCCATCAAGAAATACTTTAAAATGTTGTGAAACGTATATTTTATGCACAAAAATCTGCCAGTCAAGTTTTTACATGAGTTACAGTTTCATAAAGTAGCCTGGGGTGCAACTCTGTAGCAATGTGAAGACAACAAAGGAAATATGAAGCTGCAAAAATGTCACAAACAAATGAAACCTAAAAAGTACCCACTAAATTTGATGGAAGAAGAATTACTGATCCGACACATTAGGCTGTTATATATTTAAAACTGGAAATCCTTTAAAAAGTCTTGCCAGCAAAACCCCTGTGAATTCCACAGGGATTTATGGTGAAAAAAAGTCTGATTTGAGACTTTAATCACATCCTGGCTTTTTACTTCTCTGAAAATGTTGTGGCAATTAAGGGCAATATAGATTTTGTTAGCAACAGGGGTTTTTTTCCCTTGCATACTTCATATTTCTTTGTGCTTTATTAATTGGTATGGATTTTAAATAATGAGAAAAACAAACAGGAAAATGTGAGCAGCATCTTTGTTTGCTTCATGAAATCAGAACAAAGCCTGGGTTTGTGACTCTCCATGCTGAGAGAAGATAGTTCTGTTCCATATGCAAAGCATGGCCCCATAAACTTGACCACTACAGCCGACTTCCCAAGTTGGTAGTCAGTCTCAGACTACCTCAGAGGACTGGTTCTCCAGCCACTCATGTGACTTAATGCTTTTGCCACACTGACTGATGTGTCCTAACACTGTTTCTTGAGGGTTTCTGGCCCCTGTCCATTGTGACAACTGATCTTGCAGACCATGCAAGCCCTAAGCCCCCTGAACCATACCAGATAGAATTGTAACTGGGAGCCAAATTGTGAAGTGACAGCTGACATCTCCCTCTACATAATCTTGGACCAGTGGGTATCCTTCCTGGCATATTCTCTTTCACTCCCTTCAAAGAGGAGACACAGCTTGTATTGTATGTTTAGGGACTTCACTGGTCTCTGAGACTGCAGCAGTTCTTCACAACAAACCTTTGTCCCACTAACCATTGATTTTATGACATCACCAACACACACTGACATCTCATTATTGGCTCCCATTTTAAAGTAACATACTGGAAACATCTCAGGCAGACCGCTATGAATGTCCACTTGTGATCTCTTCCACAAAGAAAAATGACTATTTACTCTGATGCTCTCTTTTCTACTTTTTAACCAACTACTTATCCATGCGGGAAGCCTCCATTTTTAAGCTGTCATTGTTTAGATAGATTCAGGGTCCCCTAGCCTAATGTTGTCCCTAAGGCCTGCCCTCTACTCCCGTGGAGTTCCAGTTCTTACCCTCAGTCCCACCATCCCTGTCAGGATTGTATTGAAACAAACCTTAATTGTCACCTGGCCAGAGCTCAGGTTCAAATGCACCAGGTTCAAATGGTGGACTTGGCAGCGCTAGGTTTATGGCTGTACTCAATGATCTCAAAGTTCTTTACTGACCTAAATGATTCTATGATTCTACAAATCTAGAAAGAGCAATATAGCAGTCATAGCTTGTGAGATACATACATGTATCACCACTCATGATAGGTCTTTTCTGCTTTTCCAGACTGTTTCTTCCACATTCAATTAAGAAGCACACTCTTTTCATCCACCGTTTCTGAACTTTGTCAAAGGCTAACATTAAGCTTAGACTGACGCCTCCTAGCATGCTTAAGGCACCTTGTATACTGTTCTCCCTGGAAATCTGGACACATGTTCTGCATTTCCTTGGAGTCCCTTTTCTACCATCAGTCTCATCACCCCCTGTAAGCTTTCTAGTTTTTCAAACCTTAAATCTAGCCATTGAGACAAACCCTAGCCTGAGGCTGGATTCATGTTACTTTCAAATTCTGTTAAGGGCTAAAGGCCCTTACAGAATGTAGCATTGGTCCTGTTTCTGTTTTAACAATCTAATGGTACAATTTACTCCATTAATGCAGCAAGAATAATCTAACAGTACAGTTAAAATTTACAGTTAAAATTGTATATAAACTTCACTGTTTCTACTCAGTTTCTCTGGTGCTGTGCTCACCTGCTGTATGTCCCACTGGGTGCTAAGGTCGACAACTTCCATCTTCCATAAAAAGTGTGCATCAGAAATGGAGGTGTTATGAGTCATTGGCCTCCTGTTTCTCTTGATGGAAAAAGTTTAATGTTCACAGTAGGAGCCTCTTTCCCCTCTGATTTGGGATCTGCGTGGGTTTTCTTACTATAGTTGGCATCCTTCTCATTGCTAAAGTCTGAAATTTGCCCCACAGGCTCTTACAGCCCTTTTCAGCATAAAAACCCACTGATACAATAGGGTAGTTAAGCTTTCATCATATAAAGTGTATACAGGCCATGCTCAACCCAGTTAGGCAATACTCACTTGACCATGAGATGATTTTCATGAACACACACACACAAAACCCAAACAAATTAAAACCAGGTTATGTCAAGACAAGCCCAGACAGCTCCTGAGACCCTGCACTGTCAAGTCACAATGGAGTTTCTGGCCTTTTACTTATATTGGCAAAATCCTATTTACTGAGCTACCTCTGAATGCACTGAAAAAACAATACAGTGAATAGTGTCTCACTTTACTGGTACAGTAAAGGTCCTATCCTCCATTTGGGAACAAGAGTCACACCCTTTGGGATAACTTTTCCTCAGTCATGCCCCAAGGCTTAGTCAGACCAGGCTGAACGTGCTTCCGATGCCCTCATATAATGTGCTTCCCATAAGCCACCCCTGAAGTCCTGCCTTGGTGGTCTTTTTTTCTCCCTTTAGTCTTACCATCCCTGTAGACATTTGTATTTAGCAAACCCTAATTCTAACCTGAACTGAAGTCTTTTGGAAATCAAAGTAGATTGTACTGACATCATCATCATCCCCGTATTAGCCAGACCCTTTACAGCTCCTTTGAAAAACTTTTATCAGAATTGTAAAGCAGTATTTTCCTCAACAGAATGCTAACTCTTCCCAAATAAATCAGAACTACCCAGATGTCCCCTAATTTTGTTTCTTATCATAGTTTCTAGTAATTTGCCCAACACACATCAGACTTAGATTCCTACTATTTCCCAGATTTTCCCTGGAACCTTTTTAAAGAATTGATGTCACATCTGCCGCCTTCCAGAAGCAAGGCAATTTTAAGCAATAGATTACACCCTGCAGTGAGTAATTCAGCTCTTTTGTCCTTGAGTTCCTTTAGAAATTTGGAGTGAATACTATACAGTCCTGGTGATTTTCACTTTATCTATTTATTCCATAATCTCTTCTACAGTAATTTCAATTGCAGACTGCTCTTCAGACGAGTCCCCCACCAAGAAGGGTTCCGGTTTTGGAATCTTTCCAGTTCCTTCCACAGCGAACACCAATGCAAAGGGTTCACTTAGCTTCTCTGCAATGACCTTGTTTCTCTGAGTACTCTTTCATGACCTGAAAATGAACTGGTCGTACAAATTCTAGCAAAATTCTTGCCTCTGATGTGTTTTGTAGTGAAAAGGATTATTAGTTTCGATTCCTTTGTTAGTGATTATTCAGATACTTTTTTGGTCTGCCTTATTATGTTTTCATATTTAACCTCACAGCGTTTGTACCACTTTCTTCTTGTGTCATTGGAACCTGACTTCAGCATTTTATGGATTTTTGCTTGTAACAACCTCACTTACCCTGCTTGTTAGTTACACCAGCTTCCTTTTGCCCTTTCTGAAGTCTTTCTTAAGAGAAAGTATGTATTCCTACTACAATATTCATAAATAGATTCTTTGGTGCCTGTACAGAGTTGAGACTCTGATCTGACCTTCACTTCCTTGTAACAAAATTTGTCTTTCTTACTTCATTACTCTTTTTTGAATTAAAGCTGTAGAGAAGAAGTCCCTGGATGTAAGTCACTTGCTGTTCTTTGACCATGATCTTATCTAGGTGTTGTTGAAGGAGATTACTGGCAGGGTTCCCTTCCTCAGAGCTGGGTTTGTAGAGAACAGAGAAATAAAACTATGGGGAGATATGGGGGAATATGGGCACGTGCTGTTCTAGGACTTTCCATGTTCTTACCTGCCCTTGTTTTTTCCCCCTAGTCCTATGGATAATTAATTTACCCAGCTGCCTGTGCTTCCACCCCTCATAGCACTATCAGATTCAGTGAACAGCTGTCCCCATTTATATTTTTGTGGCACTCCTACTGCCATCATATCTGGAATGACAATGGTAATCAGAGTGATGCTCTGCACAGTAAGGCTATAGATATATGCATGCCTCAGGTGTCCGTGCTGAAACACCAGGGACAACTCTTCATGAAATCTGCTCAGTGACCCAGCTGTGCCATGAGTCTGGCACACACAGGGTCAGCAGGACCAAAGCGAGTGGCTCAGCCCCGAGGCCTCCATGCAGGAGTCAGTTGTGAAGATTGCAGTGAATGATTAAGAGATTGAGCAGAAGGAAGGTGTAGGGTTCTCCTCTCATCAACCTCACATAAGAGACCTTGGGTAACTCAGATGCCAGTCAGGCTCATAAGAAGATCCATTGCTCAGTGTTATGACCTGGTTGTCTGAATCATACTATACACTTGGGAACAGGGGAATTGACTGTCTGGTCTGGGAAATCTGTACCATGTCTAAGACAGTTCAATTACAGCATTAAAAAATCAATGACTTTTCCAAATAGTCAGGTGTAAAAATAATAACAGACTGAGGTTCTTCTCACTTCCTTTTCATGGAATTTTTTAAGAACTTTTGTTCTAAGGTTTTTTAGTACTCATATTTCTCTGCAAACTAATTCAGAAACCTTTTGAAGAAGATCTGGGGAAAAGCTGAGAATTCTTCAGCCAAAAAGTGAAATTCAAAAGTTAGAACTTCTCTCTGTACCATGGCACTTTCCAAATGATGGAAAACAGTGAGGAAATTGAAAGCTAGGGTCCTGCCTACTATTTTAATTTAAAAAAATATTGTCAAATGTGAAAATAAACATGTAGGATTAACCCATTCTGGCATATTCTAAATTTGGGATCAAAGAGATAAGCTTGTCACAGTGGGGTCCCACAGAAGTTGGGGAGATAAAATTCCTGAGGCTTTGATCAGCTTTGGCTGATCCTGAGCTGTCATTCAGTGGTTTATATCCCTGGAATATATAGTCATGGTTACTGTATGTTCCTCCTTTAGATCTCTGCTCTGCAGAAAGTAAAGTATTTTGAGCTCTTTTGTAAGATCACAAATAAAGATTAAGATCTTGCATAGCATAAATACTGGCCTTTATTTATTTGTTCTCTAGCAGTGAGGCACTGCTATTATGGGTGGGATTTCTCCTTTATCAGTACACTTGCTATATCCCATTTCCAGCACTATCCATTTTGAGCATAGCTATCTTATTTATTTTTGTTCTATGCATTAGTATTTGCCAGCGGGTGGCCATGAGTACAACAGAAATTCTGTGCAAACAGTCAGTACTTCTGACAAGGTTTTCTTGGTCCTACTGCTGTTGAATTATCAGGAGAATAGAGCAGAAAACCATTTTTAGAAAGCTGTGTTTGATGCCAAGTGGAAACAATGACTACCTCCATCAAGAAACCTTTCTTTACTGGGTACCTGATGCACTACAACTAGCTAAATATAAATGATTTTATTAATATTTTTACAGCTTCAGGCTTTAAAATTTAAAATTTGCAGAATAAAAGCATTAGCTCTTACGGACCATAGTAGTTCTTACATAATCTGCAGCTCATTTCAGCAGCTATCATCTTTCATTTGTCAGCTCAGAAAAATTGACAAACTCAATCCAATGGCTGTTATTTACTGCAAAAGCTGCTATTTTCCTGGTAATTATCTTAGTTCATGCCACAAGACTGAATTTAAATGCATAATTCAGATCCTTTTGAAGTTATATGAGTCTTTGCTGTTTTGTTCCTCTGCATTATGCTTGACAAATTTATGTACTATTTAATATTTCTATTTTTTTTTAATCTACAAGGGAATTATTCTTATCAAGCTATTCAGTAAAAACATAGTTTCGGAGTAAGAATTTACTCATAGAAGCATATTGTGGTCTTTGCATAAGCAGAAATGATGAGTCACTTCCCTTTTCCAATAGATTAAGATTTGACTTTATTTGTCTTGTTATTTTGGGGGCTTTCAGATTAATTTAGTTCACTTTAAAAAGTACTTAAAATTCACTTTTAATCTACAAAATAAAAAAAAAAGTTTTTCTGTAAATAATAATTCACATTTCCACACTAACATTTATTGGTGCAACCTTTAAGAAAACCATCAAGTATCAGAAGATTGGGAATAAAATAATTGGAAGTGGTAATTATGAAAGCACCATGGGAAGAAGAGCTTTGATAAACCAATGGTATCATAGTAACCAAGGGGAGAGTGGAAATTAATGTTTGATAAGGATAAGGGAAGTGGTCACAGCACCAAGCCTGACAGAGTTCAAGAAGCTTTTGGACCATGCTGTCGGGCATACGGTGTGATTCTTGGGGATGGTCCTGTGCAGGGACCCTTGTGGGTCCCTTTCAATTTAGGAGATTCTGTGATTCTGTATATCTGGAGTTGCATTTCTTTGCAAAATTGAGGGCAAAATTATTTCTTTACAAACATTTCTGATTCTCTAAGTTTGGAATCAGAATAATGTCAGAGAGGCTGCTCTGTCACTAAAAGACTGAAAAAGAGACTGCTTTTTTAATTACAAAAAACTGAGACATATAGCATTCTAAACATCGTAAATGGTAGACACTTCATTAGGTGAACTTTATTTGGATAAAAATTAAATTTTAAATTATCCTGAAATGTAGGCTTGTAAAATGTAGAAGTGTTCAAACATTCCTGAAAATGAGTGAGATACACGACATGATGAAAAACAATGGAAAGATCAGCTTAGACTGGGACAGACCAGAGGACCATAAAAAACTGTTTTAATATGATGTATATATATGTTAATATAACATATGTAGTATGTAATAGTCAATTTTAAGCTATTGATAGCTAATATTATTTTTATATATTTTTTTAAAGTTTTGAGAAGACAAGATAACTCAATAAAATTTTTACTTTGCCTCTGTAGTTGGCACGTGATTGTGATTTTAAATTGTAATTTTAAATACCTGGGTATCAATATTGTTCTCCTGACTAATAAAAGGTTAAACAATGTAAAGAGCAATAAACTGGAATGGGGTCAGAGCTCCGGACAATTTTTTGCAGTCAATTTCTGCAAATGCATCACTAAGGAATTTATCCTGAAAGCATAGGAAATACCACAGACTACACAAATCTGAGACTCCAGCATTCTACTGCCTGCTCCCTGAAGTATGTGTAAACATTCTATGGGATACACTAATGAAATAAAACATCTGTGGGTATATTTTCTTCCCATGCTTTAAGTAATTTATGTTTGGTTTATAACTTGAATTACGAGAGCTTATATCCCTCATACATTTTAATATTATCTAAAATAAACCTTGCTATTCTTATTGTTCATGTAACAGCATAATCTTTTATTTAAGTCCTATTTAGCTCTTGTCTCTAAGATGTCTTTCAGACATGAGTTTACAGGTTAATTATATATCAAGAAAATATTTCTTTTTATCATTATTTTGTGTGTAATTTTTTTGTTTCTCAGTGTCTTGTATGGTGAAAAAAGGTTAAGAAAGACATATATTTTACCTAGTCATAAACTTTATAAATGTCTACTATGGCAGTATGTCATCTTATCTTCATTTTCCCCCTCACATGGAAGCATCTATTTCCTTTGCTGCCTTCCATTGCACTGTTTCACCTTCTGTTGTATTCTTTCAAATCCTGGTAACAAGAATACTGAACACAGTATTGAAGAGATGCTGATGGAAATGCATCATCTTGCAGTGTTTCAGAATAGCAGATATTTTCAAAATAGCAAAGATATTTTATTTTTAATAATATTCTGAGAATATTAATTTCTCCATGTCTTGGCCAACAAATCTAATTCTTGGGGCTTTTCTAAGGACTGGGTTTATGTGCAGTTGTCCACTAGAGTGCAGGCTGAGACCAACAAACTCATTTTGTCTCTGTCATAAACAGACTTTGAACCCAGGTGTCTTAATGTAAATTGTTAGTACATTAAAGCACTGCACCTTCTAGCTTCAGCTGTGAGTATATATACTGGTATCAAACTTGATGGATATAGCTTGTGAAGCTTAGTGACCTAAGGTGGTAATAATAAAGTATTCTGGAACCTGGATAACATTTTATTCTGTCACTATGGTTTTCTTGCTCTAGTGACATCAACTAATTTGTACTGCTTTATAGGAAATTTCTGTATCTGGCTTTTCAGCTAGTCTCCATTTCCTCACACTGCTCTTACCCTTCTCTGTCAGACTGAATTTCTTTCAGAGACAAAATATTGCTCAGTATTGATTCCACTGTGCTAGCTAATTTCAGGTTCTCATACTGCAGATCAGCTGAAGTGCTGTTCAAAATATTGAAGAATTTTCCAACACAAAATGCACAGATAAATTGACCCATATAATATCTCCCAACAAGAATCCTCCGTTCTCTAATCCTTTAAAAGACCATTAAAGTCAATTTAACAGACTCTGCATGGAAACATTTTTATTCTAAAAAGTTGTACTAACAAGAGTAGCCAATTTTCACAAAGCCCATAAAATTCTTATGACTTTTGGCCTGTTTCTTGTTTTGCTTGTGTAAGACATTCATCTTCTGTGGAAAAATGCTCACCCCTGAAGACATATATACCAGCAGAGAGATTCGGAGTTCTCCTTGTTACTGTCCCTGTAGATCCTACTGAATTTTTTGTAGAAGTAAAAAGCAGTTTTTTAGTTGACTTTCCTATAAAGGTAGAATACTGTATTTCATTTTCCTTTTGCTTCCTCAGTTTTGAAAAAAGTAAACCACATCTGTTATTTGATTTATCTCCCTAGGTTGCTGTGAAGACTGGCCTCAAAAGACAGTCATTCTTCATTATTTTGAACCCTAAAAACATTCTGTTGTATTCTAAGAAATAGGAATTGGATACATCTAACTAATGCCTGTCTCCCCTTTCCACAATCTATAGCTCACCCATCTTGGAATTCCTTAATGACTCCTGCTTCAATAACCACATCCTGATCTTTGCCTTCTTTACCTGATCGTCTCTTTTCTATAGCACAAAGCTCCTCATTTACCATATACTGTCTTTGCCATATTCAATTTCACTTCCTAAAGTGAATATTTTTTTATTTATAACAGTTTTAAAGTTACAAGAGTATAAAAAAAATACAGATACAAATGGAAAGAAAAAAAATAATCTTGGTAGAAGTAAGTGCTCAGCTTCGGTTATTTCAGTCTGAACAAATCATCTTTGTCTGATGTAGACAACTAAAAGCAGAATCTCATAATAGGAAAGTGCCAGGAAATATTGAAAAGGAATCATGCTGTCAACTCTGCTTATGAAATAAATTACATTTATTAATGGTTATATTTCCCCTCATATCTACAGAGGGAGCACAGAGTTCCCGTTCTTCCTAGTTAGGATGTCAAATGTATTTCCTGACAGCTCCAGCTCACTTTTCATTATTGGTAAGTTAGAGCAGCATGGCTGCTAGCTGCTCGTCTGTAATTAGTTCAGCGAGTTTAGGAAACATCCAGAACTTAAAAGAGGTGAAAAGTAGTCACATATAATATAATAGTGAGAGTGGCACCTCATCTCCCTCTGCCCTGATGCCAAGCTAGCACTCAGGATGTTCCAAAATGAAGGCATCATGCCTGCTGTCTCACTGTTCCCTTGGTGCTATGTCCTAGGGATGGAGCAGTTATTACTGAGGAAGGGAAATGCCTTTGATGCTAATTTGGGGAATAGGGAATATTGGCAAACTTGAAAGGCAAGTAGGTCAAGGGGATCTCATCATGCTGAGGTGAGATACAGGACAAACCCAGGGTGAGCACAGAAGTTCTTTTTATTTCTTTTAACTTAGTTTAATTTAGGTAGCTAAAGCAGTGTATCTGAGGATCCTGAGATATTGTCTTTCCCCCCTGCCCCGATCCACAGGTTAGCTGAAAGGGTAATTCATCTCTTATCACAGAATGGATTTAGCACATTTTCTTAAAACCTTCCATGCTAAATCCCATATAAAGATGTAAGAAAATGATTCTGCATAGCAACTCTTATATGAAGATTTAAGTACTATCACACTGTAATAATGAAATCTAGAGATACAGTTAAGATAAATGACAGGAAATTATACATAAAAAAGGGAAAAATTCTCTACAGAGGAAATCTAAAGCTTATCATAAATTAAAAAGAATTTGAGAGGAACAAGAAAAAACTTGGACAGAAATTTCACTGAGGTTATGGTAGACAAACATAAATGGAATTTGTATCAGGAGAAGAAATGGAAAGACTACTAACAGCAAACTAGTTGCCCAGATGGAAAGGGATATATGTATTCAATATTATTTGTACGGAAGGGTAAAGGTTTCTGTCTTCAGAATGTGTAGTGATTACAGGTAATGTTATTGTCCAATTGGAGTTTTTTCAAGCTAACACACTGCAACAGATTTTGGGACTTGAGGGAAGTTCATGGATGTAGTGTGAAAAGCTACCTCATCATGACAGGAAAATTATGCCAAATCAGAAGGGGTTGAAATAGAAAATAATCTTCTCAGATATCAAAAATAGCCTTGAAAAATAAGGGGAAGGTAACAGAAGAAATAGAAAGCTGTGAAGTATGTAGGTAGGTGCTGAGTACAGAAGCAGCATGCCGAGAAAGTGAAATTTTATACTGAAAGCAGAAAATTAATTTCTCACTTCTAATTACAAAATATCTGTGATCATGACTAGTATGGGTGGGCAAAGAAGTAATTCATATTTTGCAAGAAAACACTATGATTGCCAGAGGATTTGCAGTCTGAGACCTAGTGTCTCAGTTTACTTTCCAAAGGACAACTTAACAAGATTATCTGGGATTTACAGTTTTGGATGGATATAGGAAAAAACATCACGTGCAATATCTTCTGTTTTTCTAGCACCCATTTTTGTCCTGTTATCCTGGTTTCAGCTGGGATAAAGTTGACTTTTTTCTTAGTAGCCGGTACTTTCTTAGTGGTGTTTGGGATTCAGTATGAGAACTGTACTAGCTTACATAAAACAGGAATTTGAATGCAAGGACCGGTATGAATGGAACAAGGAGAGGACTGGTCAGAGACTTAGATACAAACATTAAAGAAACACAAACAGAGAAAACCACAGCAAATAACATACAGAAAGAACAAATCTAGCTTGAGAATATACTCATACCAAAGAAACAACAATGTGATCAAGGTACTGCGAAGACAATGTTTGCCTGTAACTAGAACTGTCAATACGAATAAAAAAGAGAACTGTCAAAATTAGGAAAGCACCGTACGTCTATAAAAATTAGATGAAAAATAGCTGTAGTGTTAAAAATGCATCAGAAGACTGTTTAAAGAGTATTATTTATATATGTATTTGTGACTCCAGTCAGAATAAAGTGCAAAAATTCTGGATTTAGGGAGTTAGTAAACTGCAGAATTTGGAGTCTGGAAGACTGAGAATGTGATACTCAAAATAGTATCTCACTTGGACAGCAAGGAAGAAAACTTAAATATAGCAGTAGATTCTAGTTTTCAAGGAACAGATGCTATAGAAAGGTAAGGTAATACACAAGCCATCAAAATTTATGAATAGAGAAAAGATTTCCACTAGGACATGAAAAGCATAGAGATATCTTAGTATTGGCTTCTGTCAGAGATACTCGTCAGGCACAAGAATTTCTGGCATTCACTGCTTACAAACCTGTAAAAAGGTAGGCATCTAAACACAAATTACAATGTCCTGAATTTTGGTACCTGAGTTTGAAAATACCAGATTTTTAACAGGCTTCCATCTGCTCCTAAATTACCGTGATACCATCCAATTTGGTTTTGATCAAAGGCTGGTAATAAGTCACATTTCTTACCATCTTTATTAATAAGTAGTTACAAAATTATGTAGTATAAAGTTAAAAATCCTGTAGGAATTCTGAAATGCTTATGGCCCCTGTACAAAATGCTACAATGTGAAAATCTAGCACTTTATTGCAGTTCTGTTAATGGGCTGGTTTACTAACAAGATGCTGCAGCTAACCCTGTTTATATCTTCCATCACAGAGGTTCTAAAATAGTATTTTGTTCACAGTACAAAGCCTGACGTTGCAACAAATGTTTTTTCATCAGTGAGGAATTCACAATTTCATATTCTTAATTAAATTAACTATAGAAATTGAGAACTGCAGCATATACCAGCAGCTGCATTTGTATTCTATGGGGTTTTTGTCTGCAAGCAAGTACAGAAGAAAATGTTTAACTCAGGTAGAAATTCCTATTTGGAAAAAATATTTAGAAGATGAGACTTGCCTAAAAAATAATGTTCTTTAACTATGAAAATTATCCTGTCAATGAGCAGTTACTTATCTGAAAGACAGGTAAGAACCAGATGTTAAGATATAAAGACATATTATCATATTTATTTATCTGTATTTCTCTCCAAACCTAATAATTAGTTCCTGAAAAAATCATTCTATTACAGAAAAAGAAAACAGCTCATTAGCAATTTCTTTTTACTTTTCCCTTAAGTTTTGAGCATGATCTATCAAATTGCATGCTCCATATCCTCGCAAATAGCAAACATTACTCTCTGAGCCATGACTTATACATATGGTACATTTGGGGAGAGATCTTGCTTGCCAGCAAAGTTAAAAGAGTCTGTTGGCAAGCAGTAAGAAAGAGAAGAGGGGGTCTGAAACCTGGGGGTTCCCGAAACTCAACTTTGTTTGCTTCTATCAAAATTGACAAAAGCTAGATGTGAACGTTTCAGAAGCAGGAAGCTAAAAATATAAACACCTTGACAGATGGTTATATATTTAGCATGTCTTTCAAATTTGTATCGCTCTTCATTAATAAGAGCATCTAAAGTATTTGTAATCAGCTCAGACTGTTTATTGATGTCTATACAGCAAGGTCATGATAATCCATGCTCGGGACTATGTTAGGAAATGAGACACAAAAATGATAACTTATAAAAGACTATCTGAGGTATTCCAGTCTTCTTGACACACATCCTCTTTCTGTGGAACAAGGGAGCATTAGATACAAAATTAAAAGAAATTCAGTCTATTTGAGTGCAAGTCTGTCTTAACAGGGACTTTGAGTAAGACCCCTCTAGTTCTGTCAAAGAGATCTGAATGGTTCTGAGACAGCTGAAGCGTGCAAATAAGCTTCTAGATCGCAGAATTAATGGAGAGGAGGATTCAGACACCAGATCCAGAATAGCTGCTGCTTTTGCAAAGCAGGCAGCTGCCAGAGAAGCCTTATGGAACCTGCCAGGCAGCATGACTGCCCCACACCTGTAGCAAGTCAAACTACCTGCCCTCAGCACAACCCTGTGTTTAGACCTCTAGATCCTGGCCTAAATCTTACCTAATCCAAGTGTAACCTACTTCCCAAGTGTGCTTGAAGAAAGAGGCTGTCATATCAGGTATGTAGCATAGTGTCAGAAGAACAGTCACAACCTGGCCACAAGAGAAGCTTGCAGCACAAATCTGTGAAAAACCATAGGGAAAAATCAAAATGTAGCAAGGTTTCCAGAAGATGTGTCATTTAGCAACCCTGTAGGAGGAGTCTACTAAAATTCCACCAAAAGTTTTCCTCCTCAGGCCATATATCACTGTTGTATTTTACGAAATGCTGAAATGTTGTTAGCCAGGTTTCTGGGGCTTGAGGAAGGACAAGACAGAAGAGTCAATAACGTTTGAAAAATTTAAAAAAAAAATTGTCAATTTAACAGATCAGATATAATCATAGAATCATAGAATCAACCGGATCAGAAAAGACCTCTGAGATCATCAAGTCCAACCCTTCATCCAACACTACCATGGTTACTAGACCATGGCACTGAGTGCCACATCCAGTCTCATCTTAAAACCTCCAGGGATGGTGAATCCATCACCTCTCTGGGCAGCCCATTCCAATGTCTGATTACTCTCTCCGTAAAAAATTTCCTAATATCCAACCTAAACCTCCCCTGGCACAGCTTAAGACCGTGCCCTCTTGTCCTACAGCTGGTTGCCTGAGAGAAGAGACCAACCCCCACCTGGCTACACCTCCTTTCAGGGAGTTGTAGAGAGTGATGAGGTCTCCCCTGAGCCTTCTCTTCTCCAGGCTAAACAACCCCAACTCCCTCAGCCTCTCCTCACAGGACTTGTGCTCAAGTCCCTTCACCAGCCTGGTTGCTCATCTCTGGACCTGCTCCAGCACCTCAATATCCTTACTGAACTGAAGGGTCCAGAGCTGGACACAGTATTCCAGGGGCGGCCTCACCAGTGCTGAGTACAGGGGAAGAACCACGTCCCTGCTCCTGCTGGCCACACTGTTCCTGATCAAGGCCAGGATACCATTGGCATTCTTGGCCACCTGGACACAGTGCTGGCTCATCTTCAGTCTCCTGTCCATTAGTACCCCCAGATCGCTTTCTGCCTGGCTGCTCTCCAGCCACTCTGTGCCCAACCTGTAGCGCTGCAGGGGGTTGTTGTGGCCAAAGCGCAGGACCCGGCACTTGGCCTCATCCTGTTGGAATCAGCCCAACTCTCCAGTTTGTCCAGGTCCCTCTGAAGAGCCCTTCTGCCTTCCAGCAGATCAACACTCTCTCCCAACTTGGTGTCATCTGCAAATTTGCTAATGGTACACTTAATCCCCTCATCCAGATCATCAATACAGATATTAAACAGGACTAGGGGGACACTGATCCCTGGGGGACACCACTAGTGACTGGCTGCCAACAATAAGCATGATGAAAACATCTAAGTTTTGCATTTCAAAAAGTGTATCATTCTTACCTAATTTTATAGAAAGTTGAAAACTCCACTCTGAAATTAAAAACCTCATTGCTCAGTAATACAAGCAGTGTATATTTTTTCTTGTATAATGTGAAAGAGAAGGGAGCAAGAATCTTAGTTTATTTTTTGAGAAATGGGAATTGTACTACTTTGAATTTGGTTCTGGCTTGTTTATAGGTGTTAATAGGTGTTAGCTTTAATAGGCGTTAGCTGGAAAATGTGATAAGCTCAGAGGAAGGGAATAGTTTGTAAGAACCCCAGTGTTCATAGAATAGAAAATCATTCACTATGTATGATCAGCACAAAACCACCGAATTTTAAAGGTTAGTAGGTGTTTTGGTCTGTCCTCAGAATCTTAATTATGAAAAATAACAAATTTGGCATGAGTAATTGCAGCACTATCTAATTTATATTTCAAGAGTGCAGAAACAGATATACAGAGAGTAGAAAACTTTTTGAATTGAATTATGCTAATTTTTTTCTTTAGATTATTAAATGAGTGCTCCATAACTTTCTTCGTGATCAGCCATAGTCAGGTCTTTCATTTTACCTCCAGGCTTATGCTTTCCTGAGTGATGCTACTTTCATTAAATTTTTTTCTTTTTCTTGCATTTAAATAGTTCCTTTTCATTCATTAACAAACTGTACATGAACATGTGTTGTCCATATGAAATTGTGATAATAGAAGTCTTGCAAATGGAAATAGCTATATGTTTTCCCACTCTGAGGGCTGAAAAACTTGTCAGCTGAAATATAACAGGCTGCTTTTGCCAAGTTTTTTGATTGCAAGTAGGAATATCTGTGAAATTAAGTAACATTTTCATATTTGATGGTTTGTACGTTGTTTCAAAAAAAGAAAAAGATAGCTATCTGATACAGCAATGTAAATATGAAAACATATTAGCAGTGTGTTCTTCTGTTTTGATCACTGCAGGATCTCTCTATTTTGGCATATCTTCAAAAGTAACTCTCAGCATAGCAGGTTCCTTGATTTAGCTGTCTTCTTGCATACATGTTGGTGTAGTAAGGTGAACCCACTTGTGCAATTTGCTATGCATAGGGTCAGTGAGGGAGAACTATAAAGACAGCTTCCAGGATAGGACTGCTATGTGCCCAGCTTCCCAAAAATGTCCTGTTTCCAACCTGAAGCATCTTCCTGGATGAAGAGGAGGATTTTTGACCAGGCTGCAGGAAAACACTCTCTCAGCCATGTCTGTTGACCACCTTCAGATCAATGGTGCAGCTCACACGCAGTAAGAACCCATGGCTTGTGCGCACAGATCCCTCTTGGGGATGCTCCCAAAGGCAAATGTTTTCTTTTTGTCCATCACTGAGTTTGCTGCACCTGTCACTGCCTCCACTGGGAATCGAATTGGTCACGTACGGCTGGGTTTGGGCAGTTTTCGCTTGATGCCTTGCAGCCCCATGGAGCAAACATGTGTACTGTGCTCCCATTTGAGTGCTTCCATAAAGGCAGGCTCCTGTGGCAGCCAGCCAGCCAGACAGGGTATGGAGCTCTCACAGAAGGAAGAAAAACACACCATACCGACATTTTATATTTATTATTATACTCCTTATTTTGCATTGTAATGGACAATATACATATTCAGCTACCTGTGCATCCTGGGAGACTTCTAAAACTAGGCAGCTGGAGGTATTAATAAACCATAACTCACTTTACACATCAATTTCATATCCAGAGAACAACAAAAAACCAAACCCGATTTTTAGACATCTTAATATGTTAATGTCAAGCTTTAATGAATAGTATTTACCTCAAGAACGTGAGCCAGGCGAAAGCCCTCATGCTTGCGTCAAAGCATAACGCCAGGAATAGCATCTGTCAGAAACCTGAAAACTACACAAACAGATATTCAAGTAACTCATTTAGATGTCGCGGAGGCTCCCGCAGCAGCCCGGGGGTGCCAATGGCCTCCCCCGGGTCAGCAGGACCAGCTCCCGGGCGCTATGGGCGCATCCAAACCAGCGCCCAGCGGGCTCCCCGGGGCCCTCCCGTGGGGACCGGGGCACCCCTGGGCCCGCCCCTTTCCCCTCCCGCCTCCGTTGTGGCGCCAAGCGGCGAAAGGAAAGGGATCGCGGCAGCGGCGGGATGAGCCGCCCTCAGCCCGGCCACCGCCAGAACGGGTATGCGGGTGGAGGAGGCCGAGGGATATGGGGGGCCCGCGGGAGCCTTTTCCAAGCTCGTCCCGCCCATCATCTCTTCCACCGGCACCGTGCTCTCCTGACGCTGCTGCTAACTAAACTTTTTCCGCCCCGGGCCGGGCCGCTACGGTGGAGCCCGCCGCGCCATGCGGCCGTCCCGGCGGCTGAGGGCGGCAGGGAGGGAAGCCGGTGTCCTCTGGGGCAGGGAAGAAGAAGAGGGAGGGAAGATGGTGTCCTAGGGGGGGAAGAAGAGGCAGGAAGAGCTCCCCAGAGCCGGGGGCTCTCCCGGGCGGCGCCGACCGCGGCCGTGCCCGGGGAAACCCGTCGCGGCGCGGAGGCGTTTCTTGGACTCTCCGAAGGCCCCGTGTGTTTTCCTTGTGCTTTGTAATCGCTGGGGTGGGAAAAAGAGCAGGCAGGGTGTCTCGTCTTCATTATTTCCGGAAATGGAGACCGGCGTGAGCAACATGCGATTAATTAAAGTCAAAAGTGACTGTAAAAGTGAAATACGTTCAATAAGGGGAGATGTTCTTGTATTTGCTCAAATGAGGCTCAGTATTTCTATATAGTGTTTATGTTTACAGGTTTGGTGGGTTATCTACCAAGAAAATTTTTAATATTTAATGTTAAATGCACTGAGTATCGTTTTTCTCTAAGAAAGGTTGATTCTTTTTTCTCTCAAAACCTTCCCTCCTAGTAAGGAATAGATAATTACCATATATCAGTACCTAAATGAGGGGAAAGGTGAAAAGGAAATACCACATTCGTTTGATCTAATAGTGATCATAAAATATGAGACTTAAAGAAGAAGGTTGTCTTGAAAGTCATCAAGAGCCCATATCCTGTTTGGCTTTTGGGGAACAAGAGCATTGTTGAAGATGTTTATTTCTTATTTTTAATACACACTTTATTTTTACTTTAATTTCTGTGATTCAAATGACAAAGTATTGATAGTTGGTCTCTAGTAGTATACTGGATACTGGGGAAAAATACTTGTAAAATACAGTTGTAACATAATAAACATGACATCAAAGATAAGAATGCAGAGGAAAAACTTAAGAAAAGGGGAGGTGGGTCTGATACCAGTTCTCTAGTTATACTGTATTGTTATATAGCTGACCATCATAATTGTTGTATGAATAGATTTGAGGTGATATGTTCTGTTTTAGGATTCTCAATGAATTTTTTTGTTATGGTAGGCCTTTTTTAAAATAGCTGAATGACATTTGTTCCTTTTTCAGATGGTGTTACAGCTTACTTGAAGCCTAGATGGATGAAAAAGAAGTGGAAAGGGAGGCAGTGTACTCTAATTACAGAATCTTTTTTTCTATTTTCATTTGAAATACTGTTTACACAAACTTTTCTATAGACTTAATTTTTAAAACATTTAAGTGTTCTTCCCCTTGTGGTTTTCTTGAGCAGTGTTTTTTTTCATGGCTTTCAGTTCCCATTATTCTTGTTCATAAGTTCTTATGGGTTATTGTAAGGGTAAGCCTCAATTGCCTGTTTTACAGCTAGCTATGGTATTTTCTAGAGTAGTTTTCATTCATGCAATTATAGAACTTGCAAATGAGCATAAAGAAGATGATCAGCTGCACCAAATCCATAAACTTAATTTTCCTGTGTGTGCTTGACTGCTAGCCAAGGCCTTGGCTTCTGCTCAATCAGAAATTAAGTGGTTTATACCCACTTCACACTCCTGCATTCCTGTGCTCTGAGTTGAGGGAATTATCTTGCCAAACACAGTGATGTTAAGTAGAAGTAATTGAGTAAGGGCTTTGGGTTTTTTTCTGTTCTCTTTGATGTAAGCCTTCTGCTCATTTTTTAGATATGCTTCCCTCCCTGTGAAGTTGGTGCTCTGAGGGATCTCCACTTACATACTGTTCTGTATTTATTAGAAAAGTAAATACTAGCTTTTGTTGTGTTTTGCTTACATAGGGTTGCTGGGGAATAATTTAACAAAAGGAGAACTCACGACCTCTTAGTTCAGAGTAGCACTGTCTTTCTGGAGCCCTTTCCCCAGCATGTTTTATTCACTGTATTTCTGCATTGCGTGTTTCATCCCTCTTCAAAGACGTCACTGTGAATGTCAGGTAGATAGGAATGTATTAAACTGATCATAAAGTCCAATGGTGTTTTAGATTTTATAAATCTGTTTTTGTGAGGTATTTTAAATAATCAGTTAGCTCAAAAACTCTCCTGACATTTCAGTTAGCCTGTCAAAGTTCCGTTTGGCATGACGAGGTGTGAGGGAATGTCTTTAATCTTTCCTTTCTGCTGTGAGCTTCTTGTTCTCTAAACACTTTTTCCTTCTTGGTAGGATATAGCCCCAACCCTTTAGTTATAGTGACTCAAGCCAGTTTGTGCATTTTCAGAATCACATACTTGATTCATGTTTTTGTTTTGACAACTGACACTTCTGGGCGCAATTTACACTGTTGTCAAAATATGAGAGAGGTGTTTGGGTTACACCAAGAGTGTGTGTTTCTCCCTCCTTACAATGAGACAGTAGCCTTAAGGATGATCCTCATTCATTCCAAGAACAAGCCAAAATTGCTAACTTGTAATGTGCCACATACGAACTATTCAAAACCAGCAATTTATCTTTGGTAAATAGCACCCTGTAGGTTTCTAAAGTACAGTTTTATCATGTGCTGGCATTGTCTTCACTCAAATAGTGTAACCTCTTTATGACAAGCTAACTGCAACCCTCTAATACAGGTTTTTGGTTATAAAAATAATGATTAACTAAACACATTCTAACATTTGTCTTCTGAGGGTGCAGGTACTAGTGTTGCTAGATGTCTTGCTGCTTGCAAGATGCACCTGTGATGTATTTTTCTTCATGGCTGTACCTCGCTAGAGGAGTGTCTGTCTTAAGCTGTAGTCCTTGGGAAGAGGAGCCCAAGAAGAAACGTACTGTGCCCCTTGTATTTTGATAGGCTAGTCATTATGCTTGGGATATTCCATTGGTTTCAGATTGTAGCAATAATAGGTGTGAGAGTTTGGGAAAATTTCTTTGAATTTGATCTTTTCCTTCAAATTTTCAAAGCTTAGGTATGTGTGTGGAGAGGGGAGAGTTATGTCCGTCTTTCTTCTCTTCAAGCTGAAAAGCACAGAAATTCCCCTGCTGTGTCTTACACAGTCCAAGCACACGAGAGAAAATGATGAATCACCTTTTCTTCCTTCTTCCTTCCCCCAGATATACCCTTCAGTGCAGGGAAAGATGCAACCTGTTGTAATGCTTTTATACATTACATCTAAAGGAAAAGTTCTTGAGCCTGTCTCCTGTCAGTTTTCAGAACGCTTTCATAGGACATAATTTCAAGGGTAACTTAGCAGGGGACTATTCAAATGGCCTTAGATTTTTGGTGGTAAATATTGTAACCAGAGGCAAACTTGTGATGATAACTATACAGTCAGAAATTAACGACTGTAGAGGAAGCTACCAAATCGAAATCTAGCAAGCGCTTGTCGTAGACAGAAGTACAAAATAACTTAGAGTCTTGCAATTATCGCAGCCATCATAAAAAAGATTATGTTGTTTGGGTGAGAAGAATGTCAGTACCTGATATACCTGACTCTTAGAAATATGCAAGGCGTTATCTATAAAGGATAAATTGCTCTGTCTTGGAATAGCTCAGTGACTCTGAATACCTCAACCTTCTTATCTAAAACTGAAACTCGTAACCTCGAAGTTCCTGGAAAGCACGTAACAGTGATGGTTTTACTATTAAAATATTAGTGCATGTAGTCTTAGCCACATTCTGATCCTGGTTACTGTAAACTTGTGCACATTAAAAGAATAAAATTTGTAGTAACCCTAGGTCTGTGTTGCTTGCTGATGGCTGTTTTTTTCTATAAACTATACTTTCAGCAATGAAGCACCTTGCAAAAAACGAGAAGATTATTTGGAATGGCCTGAATATTTTATGGCAGTAGCTTTTTTGTCAGCACAAAGAAGCAAAGATCCAAACTCTCAGGTAAGAAGGCAACATATAATAATAACATAAGTTAATCTATATTGGACATCGCATCAGATGCACATGTAGCACTTCCAGGGATTTCTTAATAAAAGTTACTTTAGTGTATAGCTGTTCAGTTTTTAAAGTAGTCAGCACCTTTTGTTACAGAAATTCTCTTACCGGGGCTGACCTCGTGTATAATTCTGTGTGTACATTTGCCTGGAGTTTTGTGAATCATCTTTTCATCTAGAAGTTAAAATAACGTTTGCATTTTTTCTCCTTTTCCCAGTAAATATAGTCACTTTTAGAGAAGGATAAAACTGCTGAAAGTTTCAGATTGTAATTTTTTTGAGACACAGCATTTTAAAAGTTTCTTTTCCTTACCTGTAAGAGTATTTGTTTGTTTGTTCTTGGGTTGACAGGAGTTTTCTTCTAGTTTGATTGCTCCCTCAGGATCCTCTTTTTCCCTCTGCTTCACTGTCTGTCCCCATTTTTTGCATCTTTCATGTGCCTCTGTTCAATCTTGTTCAATATTGATTTGAGGCAATTGATACATCAGAAACATGATGTTCTGCGGGATCCAGTCATCCTGTTAGTCTTCCTTTGTGTGAAAAAATTCAGGAAGCCAATCCCAGAAAAACAATCTGTTCAATTACTCACTGCCTTCTGTACGTTATGGCACTTGGCTCACTGAAGGATTATTCATTTGGGGCTAAATTTTTGTTACCAAGAGCTGGTTGATAAACACGTTGTGTGAATTAAAATCAGTACTGTTGCCATTTCAGTAAGTAATATGGGGAGAAAAGATAAAAATGGGACAGTTCATCATTCTATAAGAAGAGTCCCTGTGTAGACTTGGGTTGAAGCAAGGAAAGGTGGGCATTAAAAGGTCTGGTATTTTAGTGCATGTTTGTGTAAACAAGCCACAAAGCCTTGGGAGGCCTGCATAAGCCAACAATACTGTATTTCTGTTCCATCTTTCACACCTTTTCTTTTGCTGCTGCTGCTGCTCATACTGCTCCTGGAAAAGCTAGTTTGGGGAGTTGAACTGACAAATTTACTAAGGTTAGATCAGTGCTGTTCCCTGAACTAGGTTCACTTCATAATCAGACAAGGAACAGTGCTGGCAGGCTGGGATGGGAATGGCATGACCAAAGGGGTAGTTGGGTTGCCTCTGCCCTGATTTATTTTAAAGCCCCACCAATTCAGTACAATTGTAGCCTTGCTCACTAGACGGTGTGGCTTAATATATTAAGTGAAACTTTTATCACTTAAATGAAAATTGTAGGACTAACTATTATCGCCTCATCTTTGCTGTTGATATGTTGTTTTTCATGCTGTTGGTACTATATAAATCTGATTTCATTTAGGTTGGTGCCTGCATTGTAAATTCAGAAAACAAGATTGTTGGAATTGGCTACAATGGGATGCCTAATGGTTGCAGTGATGATGTACTACCCTGGACAAGAACAGCAGCAGATAGACTGGACACAAAATATCCTTATGGTAAGGCTTCTTGTCGTTGACAGGTTAAACTTGTGATATCTGTAACTGTGAAAGTTCAGCTGCTAGAGTATTGATCAGTTTTGCTTCCACTTACTTGATTTTGTTAATGTGGTACAGCAGGATAAAAATCAGTCTTTATGAAAAGCTGACTTCCTGGTGAAATATGCTCATAAATATTAGCTGGTTTTGACTGGATAGTGAAAGCTTGTAAATATAAAGCAGCTCATTAGCACACAGTTGCAGTGTATGCAGATGATTGCTGCTTCTGTGTGTTCGTCTCCACAGAAATTACAGAGAGCGTGTATATGCAAAACAAATAATTAGGTCTAAAATGCAGGTATTAAAATTGTAAACTCCAGTGGTTGTGAGAAATATCCCTGTCAGGTATCGATGGCATAGATAATACCTATTATGAAGGAACTGAATTTTGTTTGTCTTGAAGTGTGTGATTGCATTCTGTCATTCCATGCCACTTTTGCCTCATGCCTCATGAGGTGTGCAGTGAATCTACCTTTCCATGGGCGGGGTGACTTTTGTTGGTTATTTCAGCCTCTGATTGGATTCACATGTACTAAATGGGCAAACAGAATGAAGAGCAAGGATGGTTTTGTGGTGAATGTGGTTGAATGCTGCTTTGGATCCTGTCTTTGTCTCTGCAGTATGCATAGTTTGGCCTTCTGTAAGTGTCCTTTGAGGGGTCCTCTGAATCTTCGTGCACCTGTCAGCAGGGCTGTACAGTTACCTCTCTGAGCCTGGTGTGGTTTGCAGGAACCAAGGAGACTGGGCTGCCTCAGGCTTCATGCCATGCTTGCTATCTTCTAGGTGTGGAAATGGAGTTGAGCTGCCTCGTGGCTTGCAACAGCTGATGTTGGGAAGAAACCTTCATTTGGACTGATAAGAGACAGTCCCTGTGCTTCCTTAAGTCCTCCTTTGTCTTTCTGTACCCACTCCAGCTCCTGCTGCATCTCTGTGGGTGAGGCCAATGCAGTAGAAGCCATGGGCACAGGAAAAACAGGCATTAGGAAGTCCTTCATCCTGTCCTACATCTCAGCCTGTCCTGGGCTCAGGAATGGCAGAGGGAAGAATAACAAAACAGAGCAAGAGCCTTGAGAAATTTTCCCTTCTCCCTGCATGGGTGGGGGGACGTAAGCACCAGAGTTTACCTTTTGCAAAGAAACACTGGCTCTTTTCCTCTTTACCGTATTTATCTCTGTCTACTAATTCTGTTTCTCACTTGTAACTTTAACAATTGGTCTGATAGAGAAATTAAACTTGCATGAGTTTTGACATTGCCTGAGTTCACCTAGAGCTCTCTCTGAAAACCAGCATTACGTTTTCTGGTTTCCCATGGCATTGAAGTGAAAGATGCTCTGCAGTGGCTCAGCACATAATTCATCAGTTTGATATTTCTGAGTTCTTAAAACCCCAGTACTTTGTCCGTATTCACTTTAGCAATTTATTATAAAACCTTCAATGTTAACTCTTAAGCTCAAGACCATTTCATATTATTTTTCATAAGAGATGTATTCCCAGTACTAGGGCCAAATTTGAAGTCTACTCCAGCCAAATTTGAAGTCTGCTCTAAACCATTAGTTTTACATATAATGCCGTGACCATAATGGTACAACTTGGTATGACTGCTCTTTATTTACAGGATGAGGAAACAAGTGTTAGCCAATTGATTAAATATAAAGCACTGCAAATGGAATATTGATTTTGATTGACCCTTTATGCTGCTGTAAGATCTCAGTCCTGAATTAAGATCAGTGTGGATGGTCTCTGGCACCCGGGCATGTTCCAGGCACTTTAAGCTGACCAATTTAAACTAAGAGTGCTGTGAAAAATCTTTGTACAAGATGACCTGAGAATTTTACTTCTTAGGTTCACTCTGCCTCCAAAAGATGTGGAGCATGTGATGTTAAAAAAATTCACTAACCAGTAACAGCTTGGAGAGACAAGTTGATTTCTGGGAATTGGTCTAACTACTTTTCTCCTCAGAATCTTAATCTTCACCTCATTAAAAAAAATCACAACTTTGTAACACAAAGTGTCTGCTGTGATGAATAAACAACCTATTTTGTAATTCACAGATCATTTAAACTCTAGCAGTTTCTTATTAATCTTGATAGCATGGTTGACAGACCAGACAAGTATATATAAAAAAAATCTTCTGCTTTAAAAAATTTTGAGACACGTAGAATTGCTGCTAAAATCTCATTAAACTGTCATGTTTTCCTTTCTGCTTTTGCTAATCATCACATCATCCTTGTGTAAATTGAACTTTTTATTCTTGCTTTTTCCTGACTGGCTTGTTCAGGGAGATGGTACAACCTTCCTGTGCGGTCCATTAGCTAACTGTGGGAATGGTGGCACTTTCATCCCTAGAGCCGCAGTGTAGCTTATTAGATAAAGCTGATGGTAATTGTGCATGTACCACCACACGAAGTTGGAAGGTGTTTTCTAGAGCTACTTCATGCATCTGCAGTGCCACAGAAAAGGGCTGAGGGAAGATCTGAATGCTGACATCCTGGTCTTACATAGTGGTGTAGGTGAGGCATAAATATTAGATCACTTCCCATCTGTTTTGGGCCATTCTAACTAGCTCTTTCTAGAACAAAGCCTGAGTATTGCTCTTCCAATGGTGCTCCGGAAGGCAAAGTGGAAAAAAGGCTGCAAGGAAACAGTCATCCTGTATAGGCTTATGATGCAAAGCCTGCTGAGATAGTATGCTTAACCTTCCTCCTTCCCTCAGGCCATACTGGGGGATATGCAACTCATACTGTGTTTCATGCTCTGAAAATACCTCTCTGGTGGGCTGCAAAAAAGTTATCTCACTTCTTTATGCACTTTGAACTGAGATATACAAAATAAGTATGTGGTGTCATGGGACTCTAGGGACGTGGAGCCTTGAGGAAACCCAGGGCCAAGTGCCGTGTAATGCTGATGGAGCCCTGGGTAACATGAACACGAGCTAGTCTGTGCCAGTTGGCCTCAGGGCCAAGGGTCAGTCTGTAGCCCTGTCTGTTTAGCAGCAGAGACATAGTAGGGGGTGGGACCCAGAGGCTATCTCTGTAGAAGTGTGTTAGATGATCCTATAATAAATTTATTGAGCTCCAGCAGAACTGATGGATGCATTGACCCCACAGCTCCGATCAGATTCACTGCTTCATGGCTAGAAAACTTCCAATTTCCACCCTAAATTTATCTGTGGTTAGTTTATAGGTTCTTGTTTTTGCCAGGATTGTTCTTCTAGCTTTTCTTATTCTCTATGATTAACCCTTCCTCCTTCCCCATGTATTTACGAGTGTCTGTCACCTTTTGAACTGTTACCTTTTGAACTTTTGTTGTAAGGTTAAATCAGTCCTGTCACTCTTGAATTTTGCTTGTATCTTTAAACTTGTTGGTTTAAAATTCACCAGTGTCTGGGTTATCTCTGCTGCAATACACTGTACATATCTATCCCACCCCCTCAAGTGTGGGTTCTGCTCAGCTCACTGTTAGGGACAGGGCTGTGCTTGATTAAGAAATCTAAGTGTAACCTGAGCTGCTACTAAAAGAAGGCATTAAAATGTGGTAGGTAGTGCTTACTTTATCTTAGAGGATGCAAATGTTTGCAAGGCATTTGGATATTACAGGAATAGTGACTGTGGATCACCTCTATTGATACTATGCATTCCTGGTGAGAGCCTTGAAGTGGATTAAAACTCTTCCTTCTAGTTGTAGTGTATATTTGAACAGTTAAGTAGTACAGCCTTATTATGTCAGAAAGCACAGGGTGTTTTGCAGAATGCCATTTTTCACAGCACAAAATCAGGATTTTCGTGTTACGTTGGAATGGCTGTTTTCAGGCTGCCTGTCAGTGACAGCAGCAGGGATGTGTCTGTGCACATGAGAGAAATGGAAGGCCTGTTTTGAATACCTGCTTTACTAAGATGTTGTTAAAAGCTTCTCCTGAAGCATTGTGTTCAGTACTGAGTGCAGAAGCTTCTTAATACTTAGGCAGAATTCTGGCTTTCAGAGTCAAAAGTGTGCCCTCTGTTTCTGTTAGATGAATCCAAGGATTTGATGATGCTCAGTTTCCTCTCACCGATCATTTAAAATGCTACATTTTTCTCCTATTAACGCAAATATTGCCACTAATGTTAGTTGCTGTGCTCTTGTTATGCCCTCTGTCTCCACTGTAATCTAAGAACATCCATTTGACAACCAGTCTCTAATTAAGAGTTTTAAATTAAAATGACTGGCAAATTTAAAAGCCTCTGAGCAATACAGAAAATATTGAGTAAATATGCTTACAAATATTTATACAGGTTCAGATATGATAAAATATGTGCTGTGGCAAAAAGTATGCTCTAATTGAACAGTACCTGCTGTGTAAAATGAAACAAACTGTTATCAACATTTCCTTGTGTTAGGATTATGAGCTTTTTGTCAATTTTTCAGAGAAATGAACACTCAATATTCAGGCAAATGTTAGTTTTATAGAAGCTGTTATTTTGACAGCACAAAATTTGATAAGGCACTATGAAGAGGTGTGATGCTCTCTCTCCAGTTGGCAGTGCAAAGCTGAGACTTCAGCTGGAAAGGCAATCTATAGAAGACAGTCTCCACTTACTCATGGAGTACTCCACTTACTCACTCTCATCCTGTGTGGATTTGTGATGTTCACAAATGGGATGAGCGGTTCCCATCTTCACTTCCCATTTTCCTTATTCAAGGAAGAAACCAGTGAGGCTGGGGCTGTTCTATTTTTCTTACTGCAGTCTGAAGAGGCTAGGTCTCCAACAAAATCTGGTGGTGTTATCCTTGCCTCTGTGCCCTGAGTACAGCTACTGCTCTTATCCAGCACACATCAAGAAAGAGACCAGCAGGAACAGCTGAGGGCAATGTCAGCCCAGCATCAGTGTCCTGCCTGCCCTCAGTGCAGTGACCAGCAACCATCCCCACACTTTCACAAAGGTTGAAAAAAAAATAATGTTATTCTACAAATTCCAAATTCATCAACCACTGTTGCCAGTGGTTGTCATTCCAGACTCCCTTCTTTTAATTAATGTTTTGATACCTGTCATGATTTTGCTATATTCAGTGTCAGAGATCGAGCAAGTAAAGGATAACTGGTAGGTGGAGCTTGGACAAAGATGGAGTGGACAAGGGATGAACATAAAAAGGTGAAGATTTTACCAAGAGACTGAATAGAAGTGGGCCAAATTACAGAACTCTCCGTATCCATTCCTGTGCTGGGTTTATGTTGAAGGATGCTGTGCTATTACCATGTGGCTGTACTGGAAACCCATAATATCTGTCAAGTTGGTTGATATGACAGTGTAAAGACTTACATTAATAAATAAGTCAAAACTTGCTGTGTGACAATCTATATGCATTGAAATGTATTCTTTTCAAATATAACACCATATTTAGTGCATATTTTTCTCAAAATTCCTACTCTGGCTCAGTAATTAATAACATTTAAAAGTCATTCCCACTAGCCCTTCCTCTGACTGCTTCTTTAAAGGTTCTTAAAAGTTTGGTGGTCCCTACCATGTTCTTCATCAAGCATGTAACCTTTAAACAATATTAAGAAACACTTCGACTAGTCCTGTGGTGCTTATAAAATTTCTAGTCACAACACTTTTAGTAGGTGGAAAGAGTGTTTCTGATTCTGCAACCCACTGAGAACATGTTCACATGAAGTGTTCAATCCCAAAAAATTACCATTTATAAGGTAAGTAGGGGTCTCTTAATTACTCATCCTTAAACCCCTCTTAAGTACCACCTCATATATGCAACACAAAGCAGTATGCAACAAGAGGAGATAGAAACACTAGCAATTAATACTGCCAGAAATGAAGCAGTCATTCATCTGCTTTTTACCTTTTTTTTTTTTTCCTCCCTCTCATGAATATAGTAGCAGGTGGTGGGAATGTCAGAGCACACGCACTTAACTTCTCATTGCATGGTTATTTCTTCAGCTAATGAAGCCTTTTGAGAATACTTTTCAAGTCACTTTTCCAGAATGGAAACCTGTGTTGCAGACTTATTATGTTGGCTATAAGTGACTTATTAAAAAAAAACACCAAACCCCCAAAACCCTGGAGCCCCTCGTAGGGTATTGTAAAAATTCTTAGTTTTACTAGTCTGCTTAAATATACATTTTTCAGAGTTCTGAATACTGTGTACCTGTGAAAGGTTACGTTATCTTTTTACTGTCTCAGAAAGAGCTATTTGTAACTATTAGCAGGAGCTCTTAAGAGATTAGAAAACTTCATAACACCCCAAATGCAAACTAGTTAGTCATTAACAAGAGAGATTTTGGACTCCTGGTTTTGTTTTCTGTCTCCTAACAAAGCTTGGCAGGTCTGTAAGAAAAATCTGGGGATAATGGACTATTTTATCAATTCCAATCTGTCAGAGAGAGGTGAATAGGAGTAACAGGGAATTAAGAGTGATGGGACAAAGCCTAAAAATATGTCTGATGCCTAAACATTCTTATGGACCATCTAGCATAATATCCCTTACAGGGAATGATTAGTCTGTTTCTTGTTGCTGGCTCTTTGTCTTCTGTCCACAATGGAGAGTTGTAATTGTTCTTAACTTCAGGTTGTGTTAGATAGTCAAGAAGCAAGATTTCTCTTTTTCCCTTGCTCCAGCTGAGTATCTTCTATAAATTATTTTTGGGCTGATCTTGTTTTTGCTTGGGAAGAGGTTTGTTGTTGAAAGTTTGTAGGAGTCTGCCAAAAGAACCTTTCTCTCTCATCAGTGCAGGAAGGAAACTTGTTGCAGTACTAAAAATGAAACTTGTCTGGTTATGGCTGAAAATTTCTGAGTTTTAATGGTGGAAAAATATTTGCTGAAGGAGTTGTAGCTTTTTTTTAGTTCTGTGAGCCTTTAGTTTTAGGGTTTTTTTAGTTCTGTGAGCCTTTGAAAACATCCTTTCTGAGGGCCTTTGATATTTTAGACTGCTGCCTAGAACATAAGTATAGTGTTCAAAGAAACTTAAAAATGATGTTTCTGTCCTGTTGACATAACCTAGTTCCAGTTGTGGAAATAATGACACTTATTTTCACTTAATACTCTGTAACCCTAGAAAAATAATTCTCTGACTATTTATTGTGAAGGCTACATAAGATTGTTGCCACTTAGTAATATACATGGAGTTCAGCATATTTTCCGATTTTCTGAATGTATAGGTTCATATAATTGTCCGTCTTACACTTAATGGCTGCAATAGAAACAATAGTAATAGTAAACGAAACCTTAATGTGATGGTTCTTGGCTTTTGCGTTGTTTTTTTTTAATTTCCTATTTTTTGTGTTAGTTTCTGGCTTTACTGGTTATGAGAAGGTATGTGGACAGCATAACATGGGCATGGTAGAAGCCAATACTGAGCTTTCTTTATCAAGTGTTTGGTCCTTTGGTACTCATCTGCATGGGAAAGTTTGTGTGCTGTAAGTTAGGCTCTAAATTTGTAGTGCATTAGCTGTTACATAGAAAATTCCAGGTAGACATTTAGCACATATGGAAAACATTTCCATTCAGCAAGGATTCCTGTGTTGAAGGTACTGCACTCAGTTATTTGTGTGGTGAGATCATTCATATATAGGTCAGCATACAGTACCAAGTTTACTGCGAAGTTGTGCTATGAAACTGTGTCTGTTTTAATCTTTGCATGGACACAAGAGAGAGGAAAACTGCTTTTTTAAAAATCTGTTCTTCGAAATGAGCAGTGGAAAAACTTTTAATGTTGTCTCTAAATGAGCTCAAACCCACACCACACTTCAGCATCTGTTTATTAAGTCAGGGCAGAAGGCAGTTTCTTGTGGGTAGGTATATAAATTATGCAACTTGCTTTTATTCCTAGGAGTAAACAGGAAGTTCTCGCAGAGATCCTAATGTTTTTTTCAGAGGTTCGTTGTCAATGACACAGAAACTGTGCTCTTCTCACCTGTGTTAGTAACACATTAGATAATCTGCTGATGTGTACCCTATAAACACTTAAACCCTAAGGTGCTGTCTGTCCAGAAAGAACTGTTGTATTATGGTGAAATAAGGCAGGATGGTCTGCTGGTACCTGGCCTATCTCAAATCCATGGAGAAACACAGGACTTTGTTTTCGTGCTTGGGAAGTCTGGCACCTTTTAATGAGCAGTAAAGTCAGTTTAATATTAAAGCTGGGACATTTTTATGGTTGAGTGTGTCTTGTGTATTCTGGGGGTGAGAGAATCATGCAGCAGCGCTGAGCTGTTCTGAGACCCAGAGGACAGAGCTGCTCAGTTTTACTTCACGATTCTCCTGCCTTTAAGAGCGCACAGCGCACTCTTACAACCATAAGACTGTTCCTATCTGTGCATGTAAACACATAAATGAGCTGTTTTATACTGGCAATTAGATACTCTAGAGAGTTGTGAAGCTGTGAGATATTGCTTCACTTAGGGTGGTTGCAACTACTTGGCCCACAGCCTACGGCTTTGTTGCCTGCAATAGGTGTTGGCAAATGGCAATGCTAATGCACTTAATGATATCATTACTAATCGGCAGCCTGGTCAGAACAATTGACCTTCATTGATCTTGGTATTTCTGCTGTTATTTCTTCCTCTGCCCTTTATGACAAGCTGTGCATGCTATTTGCCTTTGAAAAGATACAAGCAGTTATATTGTAACACTTTAATTTCCGTTTGACTGATTTATTTTAATGATCGGTATTATGAATTGTTTCTTTTCCTGTTTAATCAGTGTGCCACGCCGAACTGAATGCCATCATGAACAAAAACTCAGCTGATGTGAAAGGCTGCAGCATGTATGTTGCCTTATTTCCATGTAATGAATGTGCAAAGCTCATCATCCAGGCAGGTAAGAAGTAGTGCCAGCCTGATTTTTCAGGGTTGCAGTGCTGCCGGCTCATTGGTATCTTCTCATAGATGTATTTGATGTTGAATTGCTGATCTTAGATCTAAATTAATTGCACTGTCAACTTCATAAGATGCTACTTGTGGGGGTTTTTGCATCTGAATGGTGCCAAATTCTTCCAGTGCTAATTGCATCTTCTGTGATTCTAATCATACTTCTAATTTAGGTTTGTAACTTCTTAGACCAGGAGCTGCCAAAGAACAACACAGACTTTGCATATAATTACTGTCAATTTTACTGTGCTCTGACACATTGAATAGAGTAGGGGCAGAAAGAAATAAACTTCTGCATGAGAAAAGGTCTGGTGGGAGTATATACATGAAATTTTAATTTGAATGTGATGCATGGTAGATATTTGAAGATTTTAAAATATCTTTGCTCATAAATGTCATAAGACTTCTATGATCCTACTTTAATTATGTCTTTCATTACAATTGTTATAAATCTGTGCCACTGCAGCAAGTGTGCTGGCCTAAATGTGTCTCCTTTTTCACATTAGACAGTATCTGCAGCAGGCTTCAGTTCTGTAAAAATCTCTGCTTAAAGTAGCGTATATTTTGCTCATGGAGTGAAGTCATGCTATCCCAGCATGGATTGCTGTTCTGGGGAGTTTCACTACTGATGGCCACAGGAATCTAGGAAGAAAGTAGTAAACAGAACACTTCTTTATTTTGGTTCAGTAAGGTTTGAAATCAAGAGGTGAAGAGGGAAAAATGATGGTAATCTGCATTTGTGCTACAAGTCCCTTATTTATAGAATCAAAATCAAATGGTATTCAAGGTAGATTGGCTCCTTGTTCTCAATGTAGTCACTCATCCTTTTCCTTATGCACTTAGATCAGCACTAAATTACAATGTATTGATATTCATGTTGTCTGGCAAACACAGGAAGATGTTGATAGGCTCTGAAACCTTGTGAATTCTTTTGTGAAGCTTTTATGCTTCTCCCCTGCCTAAGTAATTGAGGCATAGATCATTCAGCAATTTGAGAAAGCATGAAACTATAAATAGAGGTGTACCAAGGAGTTCTGGAGCATGTGGGTGAATGCTGCCTTTTCTGATTTTGTGCTCCAGATGTAACTAAATTTTTTTCAGTGTAATTCTAACATCTTTTCTATATGACTTGTTTAGGCATAAAGGAAGTTATTTTTATGTCTGACAAGTATCATGACACTGCAGAAATGACAGCTGCACGGCGGATGTTTGATTTGGCGGGTATTATATACAGGTGAGAGAACTTTGAATTAATTTTATTTTTACTTTGGAAAGGGGGAAAAAGTGGCGTGTGAAAGAGACCAACTTTAGGAGAAAAGTTTTTCTTCTTTGCATTGTGCAGCATTTTATTCTTTTGTAGTGTTTTTAGTTGCTTTTCTTTTTACAAGGCGCTGGATTGACAGACTGTTGCACCATTCTTTTGCCTTCTGTATGGTTAAATTTCAGTTTCATAACTGTAGGAGAAAATTGCTCATTTTGTTCTAGAATGCAAGTGAAATTGCAAACGTGATGGTTGTTACGTTGTACTCAGGAGAGTCATCACTAACCCTGCTTTGAGCAGGAGGTTAGACTAGATGATCTCCAGGAGTCTCTTACAACTTGAATTATTGTATGATCCTATGAGTCGGACTGAAATGATTGGTTGATTTTTTTTTTTTTTTTTTGTGCATATGTTTGAATAACCTGATCCTTATTGAAACTTTAGTATCTTTTTATTGCAGCCAATTTGGGAAGGTGTCAAACTAGCCAGCCAAAATTAGCTTGTGGTGCCTATAGCTGTCCATGTTATTTGGTCATCTTTTTTTGTGAGAAAAGCATAAAACCTGAAATATTTGCCTTAAAGTAATGAGAATCTGAAGAATGTTTGAAGAGTGGGGTTTTTAAAGACACTGACAGAGATACCTAAAGACAATCTGTTCAACAGCGAGTTTGATAGGAGTAACATGCTGTGGGTGAGGCTAATTATGCAGTCAGGGAGGCTTTGCAACTCTAAAAAGTTTTACAGTATTAATATGAAGACTTTGAAAAATTTGCAAACGTAACAATTCTGACAGATAAAATTTTAGGATGAAAGATACCTACTGGGCTAAGAAACATCCGTGGAAAAACACAGCAGTGCTTGAAATTCAGTTTTAGTCCTTCAGTGCATTTCCTGTCTACTAAGGCTATTTGACTAAGAAGCTTAAATCATTCTCTTGCAAGTCAAATCTTGTAACTTCTCCAGGGTGAGAAATGTTTTTTGCATTTCAGGTTGCTATTCTGGACAAAGCATTCAGGAGCTTCTGTGGTCAGCAGCATGTGCTTTTCTGTGTTGACTGTTACTTGTATTGATTGCTAAGGATGTAGGTGGTACTTAATGAATCTATTGAACTGAACTGCAGAGCTTAATTAGGCTCTAAATCCACACTATTTGCATAATCTTTTGTTTACTGATAGATTGGAAAATATATTCTGGGTCCCCAAATACCTTCCTTGCTAATTGCTGTAGCAGATGCTCTAATGATAATAAAAGGAAACATTTTGTGGCAGTATTAATTTTACAGTTCTGAAGTTAAAATTTTTAAATTATTCCCTCTTAACTAGTTTGGTTTTTACCCAGTATGATGCATAATGTGATCTATTTGCCTAGCACAAAAATTATTTTAATATACTGACACAAACTTTGAAAGTGGTTTTGAAAACTTGCCAGGAAAAAATTAATCAAAATATCAATATTGTCAAAATATATTCCAAATATCTTTTATATATATGCATACAGCATATTTAAATATTTTTCTGTATACCTATATGTGTACTTATGCCTGTAAATATATATAAAAAATATTTAAAATATTAATATATATGAACAAAAATCCCAGCCATAGTAACATGATACCACCACCTGCAGCTAAGCTCTTACAAGTCCTTTGACTCCTGGGTAATTTATGAACTCCAATAGCTGAAGAATGTACAGGCTAACCCACCCCTTGTGTCTTTTTGTCTTAGTCTTTCTTGTCCAAGTTTCTCTCAGTATGGTGCACTATAATTGGCTCCCATAGAGAAGAAAACTATACAAATCTAAGGATGTGGGTTTTGTTTTGTTTTGGTTTTTTTATTCCTTCAAAAATTTAGCTGGAACTAAAGTAAGCAAAATGTTTTAACTACTCACTAACTAATACCTGTATTTTTCTTTTTTTAAGGGAATTCAAGCCAAAGTGTAACAAGATCATCATCGACTTTGATTCAATTAACAGTAGACCAAGTCAAAAGCTTCTGTGAATTATGTCTCATTAAATCTTTAGAAGAGTATGATTATCCTTTTCTAAAAAGCTGCTAATGCCTTTCATCTTGAAGTTACTTGCGACTTTTTAATGGCTTCTGTAGCTAGACTTAGAAGAAATCCAAGGCATAAAATGTCCCACTCACTTCATCTTGTCATGTGGAATCTAAACCTACTCAAGAAATTTTTATGCCTTTATCAAAACTGTTTAAAAAGCGGAGACACGTAGATGAGACAATGTATTTGAAGAAAACTGCTCTGATTCTTCTCGTATTCATCACCACATGCTCTGATGGGCTGTCAGCATTGATTTAGACTCAGTTTAGCTGTAGTACCCACTAGTGGTACCTTGGAATATGCTAATATATGTTGATCTCTCTGTTGGATATGTGGATCTAAACAGTTGATCCTAATAAAGGACAAAAAATGTTATCCATGCAAATGTTAATCTTCCAACTAGCTTAACACTAATATTTACAATGTGGGTTTGCTTTAAGAATGCTGTAAACATAACACATGGCATTCTGCATGTGTTATCCAACAAATAAAATACTGTTTTTTCTTTTAACTGCTGTCTAACACTGCCATACTTGGGGAGGGGCGACAGAGGAAGCTGTTCTGTGACTTATCTGTGCCTGATGGAGCTTTACAGGTGCTTTCACATGCTTGTTTTCCCCAGGACTCCAGAACTGGAGGAGGTTGAGGGAGTAAATAATTTGACTCGTTAACTTTGGGACTGTTACTTGGAGCTTGTTTTCATGCGTAGAAGGAAATAATTTTATTGGTCTAAATGGTTTCTCGATAATCCAACATAGCTCAGTCTTAACTCAACCTGTAAGGTAACTGAATCATATTTTGTCCTTTGAGAGAAATTGGAGATAGTCAATCCATATCCAGATCTGTGCCAAAAGAGGTAATTATGGTGTTAGCTGGTTTCCCAGTGCTGACATAGTACCTCCATTTTCATAAGTGTTGCCTAAAATAATATCCTTTTTAATTTTGTCTTGAGATCTGGGAATAGATTTGGGTTCCTTTTCTCTAATTTGAGTTTTAAAAATTAAATATGCCTAATGGCTTTGTTTAGATAACATTGGTGGGTGTTTGTTATGTTGTTGGTTTTGGTTTTTTTATGTGGTTATATTTCAATGAGCTTTTATTTTCTCTATAAAAGCCTTGTTTCATATTTTGGGACATTATGTAATTTGGCTTCATACCAGTATTATTAAAGTCTTATTAAAATCCACTACATTGAAGTAGACTCATTATTATAATATTAAGTCATGCGCTTGGCTCCAGAGCGCTGCTGTTTTTGCAATCATATGGAAAGCATATTTTGTGCACTTGTGATATTACATAAAGTATAATATTCATGAACCATTTGACTACTAAAGGGACCACTGTAATGTATTATAAGATGTGTCCATTTATAAAATAATTTGAGTTTCTCTCTTTTTCCTACAACTGTTTTCCACCTCAAAATTGGTCTGTGGCTTAGTGCCAGAAGGAGAAATTTGCACATATGTGTAGGGGGAGGGTGAAGCCTGAAAAATTACTTTAATAAAATGTCACTAAACCAGCTTATGCACATCTTTTTCTTTGGCCTGAATTAGTAAGTAGAAACATTTTGAGTTATACATGTCTGACTTTGGGACAGAGGGGAGAGAAGAAGAATTTTTGGGTTTGGCAGCAAAATCGCTGTTTCCTTCCTAGATAATGGCTGATCTAAGATCAGGCTTCAAAGATATATGCATTGTGAATCTAGTTACTAAAAGTATTTTTATGTCAGGCCTTGCATACTGTGTATATATAATGTGCATGAAAACTCAGGAGTTTTTGGAATCAATGTCCAGGTGTTTTTAGGAAAGCACTTTTTTTTAATGATTGCTCTTTTTTTTTTGTTTTCTAAGTATTGTCCTGTTTGTGTAACAAAAAAAGCAGTACTGGAGAACAGGATAGGATTTTAAATTTCTCCTGATCAGTTTTTGATCTGGTAGAGTTACATATACAAGATATCAGAGTAATTGTCAGTTGACTCAGGCTAATCAGTGGACTGATTTCCAGGGCACCTTTATGGAAAGGGAAAGCACATACACAACTCTTGAGACAGCACATGCTCAGTTTGAGGTTAACGTTTTAAAGTAAATGTTAAAGAAGTTTTGATCCTTTGTGCATGTGTAAAGCATTGTACGCTTCTCCATTTTTCTTGGTTTTGTTTTAATAGTTGAGGAGGTAGTGCTTTGATTTCCAAATAAAGAATAATTACTAGAGGAAGCAAAGAAAACAGGTAAATATAAGAAGCTGTGTTTCTGCTCCTAAAGTTCAAAATGAATAGAAGCATTTGGACTGGAAGGATCTCTAGAGGGTATTTAGTCTTACTTCTTGCTGAAAGCACCATTGACTTACAAGTTAGATCCAGTTGCTCAGGCCTTGTCCAGATGAGTGTCTGCAGTATCAGAGATTCTGCAGCCTTTCTGGTCATCCTTTCCCATAATTGGTGTTACTGACATGCCTTCTCAGTGGCCAGGGCACTTCAACAAAAAACATCCAGTGGACAGAAGGATCCATGTGGATCCCATTCTATCAATGTGCCTTCCATCCCCTGGGCACCTAGCCAGCGGGTAGTTGTTCTGTTCCTGGTGCAGGACTCCATCATCTTTCCATCAATGCATTCCCCCGGCCATTAATTTAGCTGGACTTTGACCCATTGGCTCTTTGAGCCTGGTGGTTCACTGAAATGAAACTTCACAGGCCCTTTTGTGACCACCAGCACCACTCCCATGGTAAACCACCCTCCAGGCTGCTGGGGAAAGGGGAGGTGACTGCAAGCTGAGGCTTCATTAGGGATTCCTTGAAAAGCCTGGTACAGAAACCTGAAAGGAGACTCTGGGAAGCACTTCCGTAGTTACCTCAGGAGCATTAATTGTAGGAAGAAATCATGTTCAATAAAATAGTGAGATCCTATCCAGTTCAATATAAGTCTGTCTTAACAGTTAAATCTAAATCCTGTCATCATCTAGATTTTTCCTATAAATATTATTCCACTCCCCTGTCAGAGAACCCAAGGAACTTACTTACTTACATAAGTTTCATTTAAGAAAGGATGGTCTCACAGGCTGGCATACTAAGTAGAAGTGTAATCTTCATCTTTGAAGCTCTGATCACTGACTGAGCATTTTATTGCTTTGTATATTAGGAATATTTTCACAAAGATAACAAAGACTGTGTTATGACCAGTACAATTGTTCTGATTTCCAAAATAGCCTATGATAACCTTGGCAATAAAAGCTCTTCTGGTGCGTCACTTGGCCTGAAAGCTCTATGCACATAGCTGCAGAAGCTGTAGTAGTTCATCAGCTAACAAAACAAATCTTGCAGGGATTTTAAGCCGTTAAGAATGAGCAAAATAGCCAAAATCCTCATTTGCCACCCTTGCCTTTTCTTTTTGAAGCTAGGTGATGGGGGTTTTTATGCAAGTGAAGTGGGACAAAGTAGAGAGGACAAATCTGATCGCCCTGAAGCAGCAATTGAAGGGCCTGGGGGATAGTTCTCACCCCGGGGCCTGGGAGAAGTTTATGAGGTGCAGCTGGGGTTGTGAGAAGCAGGTGGGCTTCAGGGACCCGGGAAGCTGCTGTGAAGCAGCATGAGACTCATAAAGGAGTAGCAAGTAGCGCTCTAGTAATCCAGAAAGGTTGGTTTGGTTTGCTGCTATGCTGGGAGCACTTAAGAATAAAGTACAGGAGTGACCACAGCTCAAAGGCCACTTATTTGCAGATATTTCTTCTCAGTTGTAGGTAAGAAAAGGATTTATAATAGAGGGCTGAAAGTGTGAGATAGCAACTCTTTCTCTCCTCGGTGGTGAGAGCTCAAAGGGTTTTGCACCACTAAAGCCTCTTTTAGCAGATTTCTCTCCTTTTCCTTTAAAATCCATGTTATCTAATGTACAGCTCTTTCTGATTTGAGAACAGAGGGGTAAAACTTGTTTCAAGTGCTTAGTCTGCATCTGTCCTGTGTTCTTAGCCTTGGGAGTTACTGAAAGGCCCAGTCCAAAAGCACTGAACTGAGTCTAACTGACTGTCCAAGAAACCTTATATGAAACCTGTAAATCTGCATTCCTTTCTTTTACAATTAACTCACCTGTTTACTTTGTTTGGCTTGAGGGAAATGAGAGCGGAGGGGAAAGGAGAGAGAGAAGTGAAAAAAAAAAATCATGAACTGTTTCAGCCTCATTCAAAAAACCCACTGTCTTCCTGGCAATTGCAGCTCAGTTAAACAGCAGTGAAAGCTTTAATGAAGTGTGTGGTTAATCAAGCTATGCAAGAGTGCAGCATTTTTTTTATTTTTTTTTTTTTCTGGAGTAAGAGCTTAATCGCAGCAGCTTGCTTCCTAACACTGCTCATCTTCAGGAGCAGTGGATTTATGTCGTCTCAATGCTTCAAAGGCACTCATGCGGCTGAGCTTTGAACCCCACCCCTGCTGAGGAGGTATCCCAGGAGGAAGGTATCTTGGGCAGCTTCATGCCTGGAAGGCACCACCAGATAATTGTGGCAGGAGGGCTGCTGCCTGTCACTCGGAAAAATGAACTAGAAAGGTACCATCTTTCTGTGAACTGTGCAGCAGAAGGGCAACACTTAAAACAGAGATGTATGTGACAGGATACATGAATTACAGTCATTTGTTTTGTGCCTCTACCTGATTTATTTTTTGTTTTTAGAAGGAATTAAGGAGTAGGGGTTGGAATGGGAAACTGCTACTTCTGTCTTGTATACTTCAAGATTTGTGCTGGAAATTCTAGTCTCTGCCAGGGCAGCCCCCACTGCCAAATATGAGGCAAAAGAAAAATAATAAAGCTCGATGTGCTGCATTTTTAGTTGTTGACATTATTTACTGTGCTCTTAACAAACCCTGCCTTGAGGAGAATGAGAATAATGTGCTCCAGCAGCAAAATATGCATAATAAAGAAGCAATTGCCTAAGGTTTCCTGGGATTTCTTACTCCATTCTCTACCTCCCTATTCCTCCATTGTTTCAAGCTAATGTGTACTTCAATTCTGCCATGCAAATATTCAGAAAGGCTCCCTGCACCAAAGGAGAAGAAACAAAATATATTCAAATCACTTCTTCAATGGCATAAGTTGTCTTGGTTTGCCAGAGACTTGAGTACATTCTTTAGCTGGCTGTGTAACTCTGCTGTTGCTGCTTGTTGACTCGTGCTGAAGTCTTTTATGTGGCATATTTTGTAGCAGAAGGATTTTCTTTCCTCCACTGTTCGATCAACTCTGACTGCTAATCAGAATGTTGCTGGCTAAACAGGACTGACTGAAATTAAAATTTTAATTTTGTCTTATAAACAATATGGCACCTTAATTTTTCTACTGTTATTAAAGATACTAATAATAATGCATCTAGTGTTTTGTGGTACAGTTTTAATATTTATTTTTTGAAGCAATGATAAGTTTTGCTAAAGAGTTTCACATTCAGATGCCAGGATTTTGTATTCCATGCATTCTGTTTTTCAAGGGTGACTGTACTTAATTATATTGGTTATGGATATCCTTTTTTTTTATTATTTTTTAAATATCACGGGGAAGAAATGTTTCTGTGACAACTGGGGACATCATACTGTATCAAACAGCCATATCACGAATAGCTTAGTCTGTATGAATCTATTTATTACTGTAACATTGCTTATCTACCTTCCAGAGGAGAAAACCCAGAAGCTAGTTAGCTGTGGAAACACTGTAAAAGAGTGTTGGCTGGTGCTTGGAGACTTGCCCTGAGGGGAAGGAGAGTGAGACTAGAAAGTCCTTGACAGCACAACAAATTTGTGATGGGATATTGAAGTCTGGGAATGAAAGGAAGAGAAAAAAAAGGAAGTGTGTGGTTGTGTGAGAGGTCTGTTACCTATCAAGCTCTTCAAGGCCAAATAAAGGTGTCGGGAAATGGGGAAAAAAATTTGGAGAAAAATAACTGGAATAAGGAGGTGGAGAGGCTGAGCATGTCGGACAACCCTGTCCTAAACTGAAGGAACTTTTCAAAGTGTCTAGGGGATATGTATGCCAAAAATCTTGGGGTTTCTTGTCCTAACTAGAGTAATTTTCTTATGAATCTGACAGGCTTTCCATTGCCCTTCTTGGCTACCTGGGCACACTACTGGCTCACGTTCAGCCAGCTGTCAAACGGCACCACTGGCTCCTTTTCTGCTGAGCAAAATGTCTGGGATTGTTCTTGCTGTGAGGCATAATAAAACGGTACTTTCATATATTTTGTTTGAAAAAAACCCTTAACAGACTGGTTCCATTGTTCTCTTCTGGCCAGTTCCTTTTCTGTTGATCATAGCTTAGAGTGCAAGAAAAGCCGTACCCATCCTTTGCAATGAGCTAGGTAGCCTGTATAAGTGAGTGTGTATATTCCCCTTGCAGCTAAGATGAATATAGTACTACATATTTCCTGTTCATGACAGAGTGTAAAATATGTGCTTAACTATCCCTTCAGTCAGTGGGGCTAAAGCTGATGATGTGCTTACATCCTTTCCTGACCCAGGGTCTATAAAGAGATGGAGTCTGATGTCCCTGCTGGCATTCAAATATCTCCTTTCTGACAAAGTCTGCAAAAACACAGCTTTACAGCTCAGTAATAAATATTCTGATTTGAGATTCTGCCCTCAAGTGGGGCTACACATTACCTGGATTGATTTTAAATGCACTTCTAGCTTAAACTGAAGTAACTAAGGTATACTTTTACATATCCCTAGTGGGGTTGGGAATGGACTGGGGAAGAGCAAAGGAGAGCACTTTCAGGTCACAGTTTTCTCTAATGGGTACCTCTCTATAAAAGGTGAAATAACTGTGTGGAATTGGAGCTTCGTTTTTGTTTTATTTTGACTGCTTTTTAAGGTTAAGGCATAACTACCAGTATCAGGTATGCAGAACTGACTGACTTCACCTCAGGCAGAGAAAGAATATCCAGATGAATGATGTTTTTGAGAATCTGGCATTCAAGAGAGAACAGGTCATGCATTTACACACCCAAATGTATTTTCTTTCTAAAGAAAAACCTCCAAAAGAGAGGGCAGATTCTGGTAACATTGAGGGGGGATGCTCTCTTTATTTTCTTTTATCCCACAGACTTCTGGTCTTGGTGCTTAAAACTGTCTGGCAGTAATGGTTAGGAGTTTCCTCACCCATGCCATTTTTACTGACTTCTGAAGAAGAATCCTTTCCAAGGTGCATGCCTATACACATGTAGCAGACACCTCTTGTCCCCAGTCTCCTCTGCTGTGCTGCCCAGGAATGTCAGCAAATTGGGTAGTAACATTCAGATGTGAGCAGCAAGCACTGCACAAAGCATGTCAGCCTATATGGGTTGTCTGTTCTGATTTGAAAAAATCTGTTGAAGGGTGCAGCAGGGGAGACAGGCTGTAGAGAGGAGCTTAGGAGACCAAGATCTATAAAGGGAAGCCTCTCAAAAGAGCCAGGACTTGAGTTTAAGGAAGGCAGATTGATCTCCTTGATATCAGGCAACGAGACTTGACAGATGAGCAAAGTTTAAAAAAAAAAAAAGTTTATCTCTAACCCAGAGATAATATTAAGGCTACTGAGAAGTAGAGAATGAACAGAAATTGCATACTTTGAGCCTTGCCCCATGTGTTGCCCGATACGCATATCTTGAATTTCAGCTTCTGGGAGGACACTACAAAATTTCAGGATGCTGCCTGCCCCAGGGTCTGTGCAGCAGCCAACTTATATCGCCCCAGCCTGGTATTTACAGTTTACCTTCCATGGCAGGAGGGAGAAAGATCTCCCTCTGTGCTGAGGGTTAACATCCATTTCTTCTCAGCTAGTGAATAGGCTTGCTAGGCAGGAGCCTGTGAGCTACAGGGAGGCTTTTTGTGGTTTCCTCTCAGCATGTTGCCTGAGCCTGGGATAAATAAAACCAACATTAGCAAGGAGACTGAGGGGTCAGTGACTTTTAGCTGCTGGCAGAGAGGTTTGATTTTGTTTGCAAAGTGTAACTAAGGAGTGACTTGAGAGATGCTGGGGGAGATCTTAGCAGGAAAAGCTGAGTGAGACATGTCCAGTGCTCCTTCCTGGCTGCCATGCTCTGAACACCCTTGAATCAGGACTGTGCCTCAATGGTTAGTGTTCTCAGGTGGGACCTCTCTCTGTAGCTCTGTTCCCAACCCTGCCTTTCACTCTGGCCAAGTTTCTTGATCTCACTGTGTGTATGTGTTTCCTTCCCTGTGAAATGTCTCCTTTCCTTTGAGATATTGGGAAGAGGCATCATCGATAATGGTTATAAAGGCTTTATAGTTGTGACTGTCTTCCTGCATCTGTATAGGTCACACGTGGTACCACTACACCAAAATATTGCAAGGACTTGTCTGTGGGTCACATCAGGGTTTCACGGATGAATGGAGACTACAGTTCTCTCTGCCTACTCTGCTGTTTGCTTCTGGATGTTTCCGTTCTGAGCTAAATTGAAATTCCAGGGTCATAGTCTGATCAAGCTTATCTGAAAAATATTTTATGTATAGTTACAAAATGAGAGAACTTGTTCATCCAAAACCTGTTATTACAAATGGCTTTAAACAAAAGATAACATATTATTCCAATGATTTTTAAAAAGACATAGGCATCAAAATCCACATCAGACTACGAAGCAACACAGTCTTCTGTAGCTGTTCAGTCACATTGCATTAAATTGCCATACTTACTGATGAAACAAATACATTTTGAAACTTGTTGTTTTCTTCTGGTATTTCTGCCCTCTTTATAAGATAGATTTTTACTGTAACTGTAATTCTTTGTTATTAGTCATTTTGCTGTAAACAATATGTTAACAAGATTTTTTTTTTAATGGAGAAATCTACCACTTAAATTTCTGAATCAGCAACTTTTAAAGTTTAGCTTAAAAAATGCAAATTAAAATTACTTTTTTTTCTTCATCTGTCACCTTCTAAAGTCCTGAGTTTTGTTCTCATTCAGTAGCAGATAATATTTGAGAGACTGAACAGACTTAAATAAGCAGGAACACTTTTGCCAAGAGGGCTTGGAAAGGAGAGGGACTAAGTGAGTTACTTGTGTAGGTGATGAGTCAATTAGATAAAGCTTTAGGTTTTGTTTACGGAATTACTTGTCAGGGTTGGACAGAGTGCCTGGGACAAGTTCAACAGATGGAAGAAGCATCTTTATGCCAAACAGAATGGACTTTGAGTTATTGCGTTGTTAAGGGTTTGCTATAAGGGTTCAGAGAGGTTTGTTAGCTTAAGAGTTAATGTGGTTTGTACCCCAGTTTATGATTGGTTCTCGGTTGTGGCGCAGTTATAATTTCCTTATATGGAAAGTTACACCCCGTCTTCCTTATAAGCTGAAGTTCCACCCTCTGTTGACCATATGAGGTCAACACCCTTACATCCCCTTCTTCCTTATATGTATCAGTTCCTCCCCTTTTTCTAGCATGTTCCGCTGGGCCCCTATATAAGGGGTCGGCCATTTTGAATAAGCGGATTTGTGCAGGGGATCTCAACTCCTGAGCACCCACCCTTCGCGTGTCCGAGTCTCTTTTTTGTTTGCGACTCTGGCGCGCGATAGTTACTGAAAAGCTACTTAAGAGTAAAACAATAAAGCAGTTGATTTCTCTCTTCCTTATTGCTTATCCTTTAGTTGCATGCTTGCAAGATCACATACAATCGGTATCCATGGAAATTATATCATATCAGAAGCAGCTGATGAACTCTTGGGAAATAAAGATCCTATTTTCATGCAAATATTCTAAATAGCAAAGAGGTGAGGAAGAAAAATGATTGATAAATAGAATTATTTCCGTCATAGAATATATTTCAGTATTTTCCTTGAGGCAGCAGTAGCTTTTTGAGACTGTGTTCTTACTGAACACAAACTTTCATAGATCAGTGTGTGTGTGCATGCAAGTTAGGAGGAAGAAAGCAAAATATAAAATAATGCACATTGATTTTGTGTTGAAATATTCTAGATACTCCTTGTGTAATTTAACTTTATTGTCAGAATACAATCCAATAACTTCAGAAAGAGCAGGCACCTTTCATTTAAAAGCTAGATTGCAGTAGAGATGAATTGCTTGCTAGGGGCTAGACACTGGTGATTAGTGTAGTCTTTGGTGTCATATGAAAGCTGGGTCTCAGTGCCCCCTCAATAATTCACTAAAATCCTACCTTTCTCTCTGCTTTTAAATGAGAGCAGAAGAGTGTTCAAAACACTGCACTTTCTGTTGTAATTTTATTCCAAATTGTAGATTTACCTGCACTGATAGGAACATTTGCTGTCTGCCCTGCTGCCCTCACATTTTAATGCAAGCTCCTGAAATGGGATGATGTTTCAGTCTGTGTTTCTAAGGTGTAGATTAATTTCTTAAATTTGGCTTCCTGAATCTTATCTCTGTGGAAAACTGTGGATGGAAACTTCAGTGAAGTAAAGGTTATTATGATGCCTCAGACAAATAGTAGTGGAAAACCTGCCATAAAGAAATGCAGTTTCTTGACAAAGAATCCTTCTAATATTCTTTGGACACTGTGGTGGGTTGACCCTGGCTGCACACCAGGTGCCCACCAAAGCTGCTCTATCGCTCCCCAGTTGAACAGGGGAGAGCAAACAGAACAAAGGGCTCCTGGGTCAAGGTAAGGGCAGAGAGGGATCATTCACCAGTTATCATCACAAGCAAAACAGACTCAACTTAGGAAAATCAGTAGGAAAATAAGAAAGAAAAACAAATCTTAAAAACAACTTTCCTCCACCCATCCCTTCTTCCCAGGCTTAACTTGACTCCTGAATTCTCCACCTGCTTCCTGCCAGTAGTGCAGGGACACAGGGAATGGTCCCTGTGGTCAGTTCATCACACGTTGTCTCTGCTGCTCCTTTCTCCTCAGTGGGAGGACTCCTCACACTCTTCCCATGCTCCAGTATGGTTCCCTCCCATGGTAGACAGTCTTCATGAACTTCTCCAACCTGAGTCATTCCCACAGGCTGCAGTTTTTCATTAACTGCTCCCGTGTGGGTCCCTTTCTATGGGCTGCAGTATTTCAGGAACAGCCTACTCCAGTGTGAGTCTCTCACAGGGCCGCAGGGCCACACGTCCTGACAGTAACCTGCTCCAGCATGGCCTTCTCTCTTCATTGGTCCACCATGGACCACCATGTACTTCAGGGGCACAGCTGCCTCGCCACGGTTTTTACCCCAGGCTGCAGGGGAATCTCAGCTCTGGTACCTGAAGCACCTCCTTCCCTTCCTTCTGCACTGACTTTGGTGTCTGTAGAGATGTTGCTTTCTCATATTCTTCCTCCTCTCTCTAGTTGATACTTGCCATTTTGTTCCCCTCCCCCTTAATTTTTTTATCTCAGAGGCATGATCACATGACATTGCTGATAGGCTCAGCCTTGACCAGTGGTAGGTCCATCTTAGAGCTGGCTGGCATTGTTTCCTTTGGATGTAGGGGAGGCTTCTGGCAGCTTCTCAGAGAAGCCACTTCTGTAGCCCCCCTCCTACTACCAAAACCTCGTCATGCAAACTAATAGAGGCACATGCATAAAGCACCCTTCCTTATTTTTTTTTGTTTTAGTAGTCAAGAACTCCAAATCACTTTCTTTGCCACTTTCTAAGACTGCATATAGGACAAAAACATGCACCAGTTGTGTGAGCTAGCTTTCCTCTTACATCTTTCCTCTAAGGTCTCTTAAGCAAGACCTTAATAAAAGTGTTGTGGTAGTCACTTACATCAATCACCTCTGAATTAAAAAAAAAATTATAGAGCTAATTTCTTGCCTTGTGCATAACTCTGTACTTGCCACTGTATTGTGGTCATTAGAACCTCAGTTGTTGGGAATACCCCACAAGAAGTTTATATGTAGTGGAAGAAAACATCTGAAGAAAAAGAGAACTGAAGAAAAGACAACTTTGAAATGCAGCTAAACTACCAGACAACAAATAACTTCCTACCCCAGAGACTGCCTTTCATATTATAAAAGTGTTATGTTTATTCAATAAATATATTAACAATGTTATTAGAAAAAATCTTACTTTATATGTAATCTGCAGTTTAAATTAGTATTAGCCTCTTTCCTATTTGCTGACTGTAACCCCTTTGTCTATTGGCTCCTGGTAGTTAAAATTTATAGCTTTCCCCATTTTTGTATCTTCCCTTACCGATATTTGGATGTGTTTTAGCTCAATTTCCCATGTATGGACATCCATGTATGTACTTCCCTGATTCCTCCCAAATTCCAGGCATTCCATGCCCTACCACATAAAAGCTAGCCTATCCTCCAATAAACTGATTCATTTTGTCTTCACCTTAGTGATTGCTGTGCAAAGGGGATCTTTTCATGGCCTCACATTAGGGGGTGTTACAGCTACCACCCCTGATACTCAGTTACTAATATGAAAAGCACCGTAAGACTGTTGCTGAAAACAAAGGTAGGGAGGGATTGATGCCAGGCATTAGAGCTGATGGGGCTTTGACCCATTTGGTAAGCATAACCTTCATTAAGGGACTTGTCTGGACCATCAGAACTGCCTGCAATCAAATCAAATACACTTAGGGTACATTTAGCCACATACTTTAATGGGAACCCACATCGTTTGCTTGAAATCAGTTAAACCCACCCCTGATTTGATGAACAAATACATACAGCATGTTACTGGGATTATGTTCCTATAAACCAAACAGTAACTGCCTGAGTTTATATCCTGCATCTTTGTTGTCTCAAGATTTTGGTTTGGTGCGGTCTGCTTTAGTCACCTGAAAGTAAATACCAGAGTAAAGACATTCACAGCCAAACCTTAGTAGAAAAAGGGGACAGGGAAGGAAAGGGTTGTTAAGTCCCACTGACTTTTCCCCTCTTTTTTCTTAGATTGTGGACAACTCAAGGTCAAACATGAAATTAACATGTCTAAAGTGTGAAAGTTTCTTTTATCAGTTTTGTCTGAGGAAAGTATCACATTCAACTGTGTTAGACTTCCCAGCATGAATGAGGAGTTAGTTGGGCTGATTGGGTTTTGCTCCAGGCAATTACACAGGTAATTGTCCTCAAGCCTGTGTTCACTGCAAGTGAACATAAGTCTCCATAACCACTTTTCTGCCACTCTCCACCCTGGTACAAGAGAAAAAAGAAACTTACTGCATCTGGGGAAAAAACCCCATCTGAAATACGGAAAGTCCCCGAGAGGGAGAAATATTGGAAAAAGTTATTAAATAGTGTAAGAGTTAGTCAATAGAACACAATAGATGAGTTTGCAATAGGATATAGTAGATCAAAAACAAGTGTGACTTTTGGATAATGCCAGGGAGAAGAGAGAAGTTATCCTTTCTCATAAGCTGCTTTTGCAAGGTGTTCTGCACAGTGGTAGGTGCTGAGGTCCTGTCTAGGGCAGTTCTACTTTAGGTAATACACAGAGGGTTTAACGATGATTAGGAACCCAGGGATGAGGGGAAAACTCTTTAAATGATGCCTAAATGGCACTGAAGTGTTTCCAAATACTTACTTACTTATAGGGGGGGACTACTTGGCTCAAAAGATTGTAACTAGGGACTGTTATGGGAGAAGGGACTCAGTATATTAAAATAAAGAAAGGGGGGAAATTAAATATTTAGAGGAATTTTATTCTGAGACAGTCACTGCAACCTGTAACAGCAAAACAGCTTTGGGGACCAAACCATTGTTGCACAAAAATCTCTGCAGCTTGATTTGTGTACCAAACCAATAGATAAATGAAGATTTGGAGTTTTTTCTTTCTTTATTCCTTTTCCTGCGATTATTCCGTGGCATGAGGTACATACCTATAACATGTATTAGGCAGTGGCTGATACAACAGAAAATGTGCATTTGCTTAGGAGGATTTTTTCCCACATCATATTGACTTGTCCTTGCTACGGTGCAATTGGGGCAATTGCTCTGATAATATAGTGACTGCTGAGCCTGCCAAGTAAATAATTAATTTCCAGTATGTATTTGACTCTTGTGGCTGGCAGCCACCTTTGCAACTGATTGGCACTATTAGGCTAAAGCAGAAGCCTTTAAACTGAGAATAACAAGCACATTAACTTTTAGCACATAAATAATCTGCATTCTTTAAAAGGTTGTGTGTGTATTTTACAGAACAAAATACCATAGTATGACCTTCTAGGTCTTTCTCACTTGTCTTTTGTGTACCGAGACCTCTCTGCGACCAGTGTTTGTTGCTGTAGCACATCTCCCCATTGTTTTTAAGAGTTGATATGATGGCTTTCTATTGCTTCCAGAGTACAGTCATGCTCAGTTGCTGGGCAATACTCAGTGCACCCCAACAGGGAGATTTTTCTTCTCTTAGAGAGGTAGAAGTGAAAGGTTGACATTTGGGGGTTTATCCTCTACAGCTTTAGCTGTGAAGAGTGAAGGATCAGCACAGCTCACATAAGCAAGGAAGAAAATATGTGCATGTGTTGTTTTGGGGGTTTAGTCCCTTTCCTGTAAATTGAAATTGTATTCTACTCACTTGTGTTATGGGCTGCTTTGGTCAGTCTTACCCTCCTTTTAATTCCCAAACTCTTACACATTTGTATATATCTCATATATATTTATTTATACACATTAATGGGTAGGGTCCCTGTCATCATTGTCAAATAAGGCACTGACAAAAAAAAAAAAAACCAGTAGCAAAAACACCCCCTACCTCCCAGACTCTGGGATCTGATGTTCTCTTTTCTTTACTCCACCCCTCACATGCCTGCAGATTAAAAGTGCGAAGGCAAAGGGGAAGAAACCAAGGACTCAGTAATATCCACCTTGTCTTTGACTCTCTTCATGCTCTGTCACAACTTTAGCGTAATTTAAGATGCCTAAGAGGTATTCATGGATATGTTGGCTGGTGCTCAGAATCTTAGAGACTTTTAAAAAATTTATGAATTTGTAATATAAAACAGGTAGTTGTGTGAGTCAGCTAAAGCCATGCTTATTTTATAATGGAAAAGTGGCAATGAATGCAGTATAGCCTGCAATACCCAAGAGGGATATATACTCACCTGTGATTACCCTTCCTTGGCCATTAAATGTCACACTTGGTGCATACACATGGAGCAGAAAGAATACATATTTGTCAGTAAAAAGGTGAGTGAATGAAAGAAGTAGTGAAATGTCATTTTTCAGTAGGTTTGTCATAGCTGGAGCATGGAGGAAAATTGCTTTCTGTAAAGCTTGGCCCAACGGAATAAAACACATTTCTTTTCAGTTGGGAAGCCATACTCATTGACATAATGAAAGCATTGTGAGCTCTGACTTTTGCAAACTCTGATAGAAACCAATCTGCAATCTTGACAGATATGATCTTTTGCAGGATGCACTGTTCATTTACAGAAGCTAGAGACCTCAATTAATTTATGAACCAGGACAGCAGGCTGTGAACTCCCCTGCTCTGCCTAGGTGGAGATGTCCCTGCTTGAATTTATGTTCTGGTAATTTAAAAAGATTTATACAAAGCTTTTCTTTCATTTTCAGAGTAGATTAAAATTCTAATGGAAACCATTTGTATGCATTTGTTGAATTGAATAATATTTATTACTATATGAAAAGGGGACAGAAATAAAGTAATGCTGAAAAACTTTGCTATCAATAAAGTTAGTGAGGCAGGAATAAATAAGTACAGAGGCAGAAAGAGTCCAAACCAGAAAGTAATACTTAGTAGAGCCGGTAGAAAACATGTTTTGTAAAAGCATAATGAAAGCAATTTGCACCTGTTTCTGAACAACTAGAAAATAGGATGCTACCCTACCAAGTGTGTATGGTTTCTCAGTTCTTCAATTAATCTAGGCAGATACTGCTTGAAGAAAGTATAGCTTTATCACAGACATATTGATTGCAGCTCAGAACATGCATTCTCACTCTGGTAGGATTGTGATTTTTTTATGAGGGGATGTGATGGCCACACAACATATTCATTTATTGCTGGAAAAACTTTCTGAAAGCTCATAAATTACTTCAGAGTAGAAATCCCATTGAAGGGGAAGATACTCTTAAGACTTATGCTTCTAAAGCCCATTAAGTAATAACCTCTGTTCCAACATGACTATTTTGGTTGGGGTCAAGTTTTGGAATTTTCTTTTGAAGGAATAGTTTACAAGCGCCACACAGGGACATGTGCCAGCACAACATGACTGTATACAGGAGCACTAATGAACTAGAAGAATGCCAGATCAAGAATTACTATCATTTTACTTGACAGTTGTCTTGTCTGAGCTGTGATCAGTAGAGTCAACCTGTGAGAGTTTTGCGTGAAAAGGAGCATGTAAATATTTGAGCTGTTTCTGAAAAGACTTCTTGGTGAAAGAAATGTGTTTTCATTAGCTGACTTGTTAAAGAGAATGCAGGTTCTCCTAAAGCTATTGACAGTGCACACATGCAAAAGTATTCTCCCTCAATGACTTAGAGCTGGGATCCTGTTTCCACATCTCAATGTACAAGTCCAGACAAACTGCTGGCATTGCACAGATACAATAATGTAGATAAGCTAAAATAAATGCTGGTAAGGACTGCAAAGAGCTCAGCTAACATTGCCAGGTGCACCAGCATAAAGGAAGGGGTGTCAGAAGGGAAAGTAATGCCAAGGAAAGGGACAGCTCTTGGTGGGATGGGCTGTGGCAGTCAAAAATACACTGATAAACTGGTAAGATTTGAAAACATTCATTCTGTATGGTGTTAAGTTCGTTTTTATGTTGCATATTGTCCTGAAATGCTCAAACATTTCTGGGAAAACCAATATCAACTCATAAATTATTGTTTTTCTTTGGGCATTCCTTAGGCCAAATCCATGAATTTAATTCCATCTGTTTTAAGATAAAGTGATCCTTGATGATAAATATCTGGATATACATGAAGAACTAGTGCAGGATATAGACATCCTAAATGGATGAGAGTTAGTTGTGATAGTATTGATGTGTTTTAAAGGCTGGACAAATTAAACTTAGGACCAATTTATAACATTTTTATTCACATTAAATAGTATCTTGTTTTATCTGTAACTCCAATGAGGAGCTGTTAATTTCTAGTAAGAATTTCATCCATGAAAATCAGAGTTCACAGAGTATAGAATAATAGGAATCTCATTAAAATCAATAATATTTTCATTAATTTCTAAAAGACACCAGCTGAAAAGATGAAGTGCTATCCTTTAGAGTGTATCCATATTTTGATAAACTTAAAAAGGGTAAAAATTTGGCTCATTTTTCCAAGTAGTTGAGCATCTAGGACAGGTTTTTCAGAAGAGAAAAGTGGCTCAGGTGCAGTCTCAGCTTGATTCCTGTGCCCTAACTCAGTGCATCTTAATGTCATTACTTGAGCATCTGCTAATTTTGAACAGGATAGAGGAATTGAGTCCTTGATAAATTACCAGCCAACCAAGCTATCTAACAGCATTTCTTTTCTGGGCTATCCGGTGGCAAAAGCACACATAAATTACTATCCCTTTATTTTATGACCACCTGGAATGTAAATCTTTTCCTTCTACCTTTCATCTTAACTTATGTTTCATTGAGCGATAAAGTGTTTTGGGTTTTTTTATTCTAAGTAGGTAGTGAATTAATACACTGCATTTTCCTTCCACACACATTCTTTATTGCCTTTAGGGATTTCATTTGACAAAGGCCTTGCTAATGGAAATGCAAATTTTCTACCTGTCATAGAGTACTTGTGACTCTGCTGTTTGTCAGAGCAACACATCCCTCAAAAGCATAGCTATTTTAACTTCTCAGAAGCCAGGGGAGTTGTGTCTGCACCCACCAGGACTCTGTTTGTCCTAGCAGACAGTGAAGAATACTTTTATGGAAATTTGAATTAGAAATATTAGCCTCTTCTCTGCTACAAATAAAAACCCACAGAGACTGAAAGCCTTGTTAAGCTTTGATTTATTGTAGCCACTCACCCATTTCTTGTTTAGTAGTTTTGCTGCACATTATTAGATAGCAACTTCCTCTTTCATTTTCTGGGGATACATTAGTGATCCTAATTGTGATAGTATTCCATCTAACCTAACCTTATCTTTCGAGGATTGGTTATAGAAAACTACCTGAATAACAGTGTAGAGATCCTTGGGCTACATGATTTAGCAGATTAGAAAATGTCTTTTGTCTTTACTGTTCCACTCTAATTAGATCAGACAGCCTTGCCAAACTTTCAGTGATATAATTGTGCAATACAAATATACACACTTTTAAGACAGGCAATAGTGAAATGAGCCTCTATATGAGTGTTGTCATACTTGCGTAGGAACTGAAAAGACAATGTTTTCTATCATCAGCAAGAGAAAACTTTTTCATTCACTTTTTGCGAATTTGCACTTTCGTTACAATCTAAATTTCAGTGGCCACAAAGGGACGTGTTTAGGGCAAAACAGTAAGTGAAATCCTCATGCCTTTCAAGTAGTCTGTAAAATTCCCGGTGACTAGGGAGATCCAGGAATTTGTGTGCCTTTTGTTGGTCCAGATGAACAACACCATAGTATATTTTTACATAGCTGACATACATGTTTGACAGCCTTCCCTAGTGTACTTTCTAGCCTAAGCAATACATTTTCTAACTCTTCTCCCCCTGAAACCAATTCCTTTGAGTAATCACACTTGTTTTTATAATCCTGACCTCTATTTTCTCTCTTAATTTTGTCTAATTCTTTTCTTCCCTAGAGGGTTCTACTCATTCCTGTGGAATTGTAGTATTTCTTCACCTCCACCATCCTCGAGTCTTTCTTCTTTTCCTGGTCAACTCATCCTTCACTTATGCCTTTACAAAGCCTCTCTCACCATTTGTGCTTTGTCTCAAAGAGAAAGGAAGGCCCTTTCCTTTTCTGCCTAGTTTGACCCCTGAATTTAAGAAGAACTATGGAAACTCATGGCTAGTGCTAACACCTCACCTCAGTAACTTCTGCAGTTCACATTCTCTGTGTTAAACCAGGGTCATGTAGTGCCATTTAAAGATGAAATGCCGTGGTGTCACTCCTGCCTGAACAAGCAGGTACTTCTTGTTGGCACTGACTTGGTTCCAGTTCCAAATTTTGTTTCAATGATTGAAGAAAGGAGGAAAAGAGCTAAATACCTGACATGTGTGGATGTAATCTCTTGCTTGAACAGGTCTTGCAGAACAACCGACAGCAAAAAAAAAAATCACTTGACTACAGTTCTCCCATGATGATGATTTTCACAAACATAGATTCTCCCCTCTGCACAGACCAGAGGAGACCAGCAGCAGCCAGGGCTGCTCTTTGTGAAGGCAAGCAGTGGTTTCAAAATGCTCCTTTCTGCAAAGAGATCATTCCACTGAAACGGAGGGTGCTTTCCAAGGCTGGAGTTGCAACAAAGTATTTACTTAGCTGTAGAGATCATAATGTTCCATGGCTTATTTGAACCGACAGCAAACAGTACTGCACAATAGTCATTACTGCAGAGCTTCAAAACACTTACTGACAATGTGGTCTTGGCAAAGTAGGTACTAGTCTTTTAATGGACAGTTGTTGCAACAGAGAAAAATGAACCCTGTGTTTCATACTAAGCTTGCTTTCCAAAGGGACAGAAGGCATTGATTGTAATATTGATTCCATACAGATTTTTGTTGCTTTATATTTTAAAAATACCCCCCCACCTCATCCTCTCTCAGCAGATCAGATGTCACTTCACTTTTCTCTTGAAATAACACTGGAAGCAGATTGTTGACAGCTTCATGCTTGTGCACAGTCAGCATTATAAGAGAACAGTATAGACATGAGCAAAAGTCAAATGGTCTCCCAGGAGCTCCAACCCATTAAAACAATTGCTAAGGGCACAAGAGCACAATAAACATCTGTGGTTTGTCTCCCCAGCATACCACATGCTTTTCAGTTTGCCTCTGCATGGAAATGGGCTTGAGCAGCCTGATTGGACCCAGATGTGAACTCGCAGAGCTCAAGGCTTTTCAGATTTTTTTGGATTTTGGTTCCAGGCTGAGGCTAGGAGTCACTGTAAAGTTAGGTTCCAGATCAACATGGCCTCGGATTTGACAATGCTTTAACAGTACTTATCATTGACTCTGCTCTGCTCTTTGCAAACATCCTGATTTACTGGACAGTCCTCACTGGAACTAAATACTTCAATGAAGAAAGTAAGCACCTTCCTAAGGTTCCCAGTGCAGGCTGCCTTCCTCACGAGTCAGTCACTGTTTTTAGCTAAATTGTTATCAAAAACATATGCCTTGCCACATAATAATGAAGTGGTTCAATGCTATTGAACATTTTACCCTGATTTTGTGACAAAACACATATTCATATTTTATTTTAAAGACATACTTTAACACTAAATGATACCAACCTTGCCATACTAATTAGAAAACAACAATTTTATAGGGAAATGTTTATCACATCCCTATGCTTAAATTTGAAACATTTTTCACTTAGAGAATGATCATGTCTCATTTATGATAGCAGGCTGGCCATAATGTGGTTCAATAAAAAGAGCAGTGAAACAAAACTCTGGAAAACTCCCTAACAAATGCCACCCATCAGTAACTCAACCTCAAGGATGAAATACACTTTAGAGAATGAATTTTAAGCAGAATGAAAACAATTGATTGGTTACTTTAAATTAACTAAAACTATTTGATCAGAAGAGAGGAGAATTAAGAGATTGCAATAACTTTGTATAGTAAAGGTAAATCAGGCAGTGTTCAATTTATCTGTAACTGTGTGCTTGTGCATTGCAATGGAGAATAAACAAAATCTTGTTAGCAATAACTATATTACACTTAAGTCTGTGCTTTAATACTTCATGGAGGAGGACGTGAGAGATAAACAACATGCTAAATAGGTTGGAATATGGAGGCAACAGTTTTAACTATGTATACCTCAGTCTGCACCCACTTCTAGTCAGAAACTCCCCTTCCAAGTTGGAGTTGCATTTCTTTATTAGGTAAATGATTGTTTCAATGCATCACAATCACAAGCCTTCCTTCCATTGAAGCAGTGGCATAATTTGTCAGTCCGTCTGGTGTGGATGGTGACTGAGAACACAAAGACCTGAGAAATGCAATAGGAATAATGCAATACAGATGACAGATTATTTTCATTTAGCAAAAGAAGGCACTGTTCCTGTAGTTGAGGAAAACTTATCTAAATGCACCTATGCTTTTGTATGCGGGGGAAGAGGTGAAAAGGAATGGCATCACATAGGATTTTTATAGCTGAGCAGGTAATGGAAAGACATCAGGTCTGTCCTGGAGATGTTGCAAGAGAGCGTGGGTGGAAGCTGGATGACTGACCTGGACAAATAATATTACAAAAGGTATCACCCACTGGTGGCTTAAATAGGAAAGATCACTATCTCTCTGTTTTGAAGTTGCACGCTCAGGGCTGCAGTTCTGCCAGGCAGAGACAGCGTATCTTTCTCACTAGGAACTGGAGATGATGTTGGCTGGTACTGGAAATGAAGAAGTGAATAATTCCAGAGCCGGGTAAAGGGATTAAAGCAAATTAACATTATCTTTCATTGTGCAAAGTTTTTGGTATAGGTATTGTTTCACCACAGAGCTGATTCCTGATAAACTGTCATGAGAAGAGGACTAGAAAGAAAGAAAAGAGCACTTAGGATTGCTTCAGTATGCCCAGTGCAGAAAGGAGATGGGTCCTCTTCCTAACTCTGCAATGAGGGTTGAGGGGGGGTGTCTCGTCAGCACTGCTGGGACAAGTCTAAGAGGATGTGAGCAGGGAGTATAATCGCAGCACTCTGGCAGTTGGGAAGGCATTGTAATAGAAAGGATGACCTGCACAGAGTGAGTTACTGCCAGATGGTTCCCAGCTGGGGGACTTAAGGAGACTGTGATCTGGCTTAATCAAATGCCTGGCACCTTCCCTCCCTGCAGTGTCCAGAAAGACAACCCTCACTGCCAGCAACGGAAAGGATCAGGACTGATGAGACGGCCTTTTACAAATACAGTCTGGGCAATGCACGTAATTCTTTTTGTTGGTTCCCTCTCAGTGGCATTACCTTGAATATGAGGAAATTAAGGAGAAAAATTACTATGAGCTTTGTAGGCCCTTTATCGCTTTAATCTCCTCTCTGCTTTCTATTTTCCTGTCTCTTGTCATCCATCTTTGCAGAGTTAGTGACCAAGTTAGGCTAAACAACAATTCAGACTTGTTTCCAATTCATTTGATTTCTGCTTTCAGAAACTGTTTGAAATTGTCTAAATGTATTATTTTAGCTAGGACTAAATTTTCAATGAAAATTCTGGGAATGCCAGAGCAAGAATTCAACACAGATCTACTGGATTTAGGGAGGGAAAAAGTACCTGGCATGTCTATGGGGTGGAAAAGTAGACTATCTGATTTCTGTGATTCCCTTTAGCAGGACATGAGGGAAGGGCAAGAAAGACTCCATTCTGGAGCATGCACCCTTATCAAAGCTTGGCATGGTGATTGTAAAGGTTTGGTGTTGCAAGATTCTCTGAAGTTACAGGTTGAGCCTTCTGGACAGTTAGTGCAGAGCCTTCAAGGGCTGGTTTTGTTAAGTTGTATTGATTGTCTTGTGTATAATTTAATAAAGCTGAAGCCTGCTTTCTTTCCTCACAGCTATACACTGCATCTGTCCTTGTTGGAGTGTTCCCATGGCAATCGTGGGTTGGAATTTTATTAGTTTGATTTATTTGATAAATAAATAGAAAAATAAAACAAGATAATTACCCAACAATGAATAGCTACCATATGAACACAGTGAAAACGACACCAAAGGCCACTGGCAACAGGCAACATTCCTAGTTTAAAAGCAGTGCAGAGATTCCCAATGTAATTTTTTTGACTTTCATTGGCCCTTCCTCCATTAGTTGTCAGGCTCTGTAGCTTACATGAGTTTCACTGCATACGAAATGTCTCTCCTGGCTTCTCATGTCCATACTATTGTTATTCTTGCCTATACAGTGGCAGCAGCTTTTATGCTCTCTTAAAACAGTCTGAATAGTAGTCACACTTGCTGGGATGAAATTTCCCTCTTCTCTCCCCAGAGAAGTGGTACAAAAACCTGCATTAATAAAACAAACATCTATGCTTCAGCTGAGGTCTACTCTCCTAGCAGACTATTACATGAACATGCAGGCAGGCTGCTAACAGGCCTCCAAAACACTTAGGAAGCCAGCACTGCTGTGGGATGTGGGGATCTGGCTAGACTCCTGATAATCTTGGGGCAGATGGAGACATGACACAGGCACCCTTTGCAAGGGGTATTGCAATGAAGCTTCTTCTATGGAAGAACAAGAGAGGCAGGATACCCAGGGGACAAGAATACTTTGGTAGCAGCTTAAAGGAAATCACATCAGATGTTTAAAATACAGAATCATAGGTCACTTCTTTTACAATGTCATTTGAATCAATTTTGAGCTCACTGTTCAGAAGTGCGAGGAGCCCAGGCTCCTGCTATGGCAACACAGCTTTTGGTACAGCACAGAATGGGAGAGTAGTAAACCTGGCAGTGCATTCAACACTACAATAAAATTTGACTTGGGCTTCCCCAGGCACTTGCTCTAAATTCTGGAAGCTGCTGATAGCTACCCATTACCAGGCTACTCCAACAACCAGTGCCAGTGGAAAACTAGAGGATCTTTGCCATGATTCCTTGTATCCTTGGAACAGGAGATGTAAAGTAGGAGTGACTGTTTCTGAACAGAGTCAGTCCAGAGCTGTGTCTGTTGAATGTAAGGTGCTTGTGCTTCAGTTAAGAACAATTTAAAATCTTAAATTCCAGATAAACTAACAGGACAAGAAAAATATTTTTTCTGAATGTTCAGTGCACTGCCAATCAGAATGTGCTATGTGAGAAGCACCCAGTGGTGTTCAAGCAGCATACTAGGCTAGGCTTTTAATCAGAAGTAGATACCATTATCCCTTTGAAGATCTCCTTTTTCTCCAGAGGATCTCACCCAAGTGCAAAACTTCCTAAGAGTATCTGCTGATTGGCTGAAGATATGTCTGACTATGAAAAGCTTCTAAACTGATTTTTGTAAACTGGCTTGAATGCTCCTTGAAAGGCAGCTAGTAATGCAAGCTAACATTTGAGGCTCTTACAGGGAACTGTTTCAAATCTCATTTCCATGAGAATTACATCAGCACTTAAGTCTCCCACTGGATCCCATTTCCATGTTGGTGGATATGTTTTTAAAATTAGTGCTAAAATGCCAGTGCCTTTGTGGGGACACTGTCTTTACAAAACGATTCCCATGACAACAGCCTGTTCCCACCATTAGACCTGTAGAAACTGGGAGACATGGGGTCTGTTTTGTTACTCTGCTCCTAGCCTGCTGTGCCTGTAACTCTTATCTCTGTAAAAGAGGGATAAAGCTTGGCTTCTTTTCTACAATATTATGAGCACTTCAAAGAGTATTTCAAAAGAATTAAGTTTTATTAAGAACCTCTGTTGTTCTCACCTCCTCCTCGCCCCTGTGGTATGAAATACTACAGGCACTGTGGCCTTGGAAGGTGCTTAGGCTCTTTCTTGAGCCTCTGACTGCTGTTTCTGAGGCCAGCTCTCCTGGTAGGAGCACTGAGCAGTGTGCTGGTAATTGTGTAATTTCACCCTAGGAAACTTTCCACTTTGGCCTAGAATAATACCCCAGACAGATACTGCTCCAGAGTTATTACAGCCTGAATCAGAAGTCTGTGAGGGGAAAAGTGAATAGTTTCATCTTGGCTTTCCCCAGCAGAGTAGCCAGAGAATATGTCCGAAAATAAATGGGAAGAAAGCTCTTTACAAAGTAAGAAAGCCCAAGAAAGTAGTAAGTTTTCTCTCTGGGCATGCAGATTATCAAGATACCATTACCAAATTTTTTTTTGCTGCTCCTGTGAGCATGTAGTGTGTGTAGGTATTCTCAGGCATTTGCAAAGCACTTGAAGGAAAAGCCTGGGGGCTTGGAGATGGGAAAAAGGACTATGTCTCTCTACCATTCCCATGGAGGCCTGGAGTGACTTGGGAATGACAAACAGAAGATTGTAACTGATTAGAGCCCTGTACATCTCAGAGATCCCTAGTCTTCAACCCATACTTATTCTTTTAAATTCTGGAGACACACTAGGAAGAGAAGGTAGTGCCTGAGGGGCAGATAGAGAGGAGGTCCTGTATCGTACATGACAGCTTGCAAGATCAGGACCTCCAGTCTTCTCCCTACTCCAATCCTTGTGACATTGCCTTCTCTGTGTTACACTGAGGTACAAAGGCTTTCTTCCTGCTCTCTTACTTGCCACTGGTGTTCTATTTAATTAGTGGCCTCTTCTTTAGCTAGTACTTCCTTTTCTTTTGTTTTTCACTTTGTTTGCCCTCTCCTCTATCCTGTTTAGGCTGTGTGTGTCACCAGCTCTAGGACATTCTCTGCTTTTGTACCTGACCTGTGGCTTGGTACCTACGCCACAGCATGAGCTTGAGTAATGATTTTAGATTTTTCCAAAGAAGGCCCTGAAGCAAATTTACATGGCAAGGTCTTTTGAAATCCCAAGCCTGCAATGTGGTGCAGAGAAACTGCTCCCCCAGGCACCAATGTTAAGAATCACCCTGGGCAGGGAGCAAAGCTGGATGGCTTTTCCCCTTATGTGCAAGAGGCTTCTGGTCTGGAAGACAGTGCAAAGCCAAGGCTATGCTGCTCAAAGCCACCCCTCTATAGCCTCTGCCTCTTCTCCCTACTAAAAAGATACACTACACAAGCAGTTTTGGGGTGGGGGTATTGAGCTGGGATATATCTGACCATTAACCACTGTATTGTTCACATTAACTGATACGTAATGGAAGGTTTTTACTGTAATATGCGGTTGGCTTTGGTTTGGGTTTCTTTTTTAGCTCTTAACCCTGCAACACTATCCAGGAATTTCAGTGGAAGGCTTGTCATATCCTAATTGGTCTTACAAATTTTGTACAGTACAAATGTTTTGGCAATGGAACAGTGTTGATCAAAGGTTGTATAAATCCCATTAGTCACAGCAGCTGAACCTGTATGAACCCTTTGATGGGCCTTGTACCACCTGAATTCCTACAGCACCATTACAGCTTGCACCTTCTATGCATAGATATGCTTTTATTTGAGCTCCTCTGGCTGCATGTTCTGGTGGGCTAAGGCACAGTGTGATCTGATGCAATGTGTGGGCTGCAAGATCCAGGCTCAGCAGCCTTTCTTAACTGTGGGTTGTCAGCTCTGCATCTCCCTTTGTTTGTCACCTAGCATCACACGTGTCACTCAATGTTTCTTGTCTGCTCTGGCTGGAAAAAGAAATAAGACTCTGGAAAACAAATGGCTTCCTTACTGAGTTTCAGTGATTTATGCATAAGCCAACAGGAATGAGGAAATTCAAATTCCTTCTGCTTCCAGGTATTGCAGATTTCTGTTTAATAACACCCCAGGCCAGCCACTTTGAGGGTGCTATTTTATTTCTTGGGTTGTTGAACTCATTTGGCCTTGTGCCTTACAGCACCACATGTGGTATGTCTTAATAGACCTGAAAGACATGGCATGCTGTGGCTTGATTTTATTTACATTTACGTAAATATCACCATGTTTATTTTAAAATTACAATTTCTGCAGTTGCAGCTCCATGGTGGTAAAGTTCACTGAAAGGACAGTTAGTTCCTATCATCTAAATCTGGAAGATCTCATTTAAAATCAAGCTTACTGTTTGCCATTTCTTGCTTTGCTGAGCTCATCCAGTGAAACTGTACCTTGTTTGTTGCCTGGTCCATACTGGCTTCCTGCCTTTTTTTTTTTTTTCCTTTAAACTGGCTCACTGACTCTAGTAGGATTTCCAATTACAAAAGTGATAGGAATCATTTATTAACAATATGAAAAAATGTAATTCTGACAAAATAGTTAACTTTGAAGTATATTTTCTTTCATATAATGAAGCTTCTCAAGTTCATGACTGACTGTCCCAATTCCCTGTATCTCTAACATCACAGCTCCACCTCAAAAGGACACCTTGACTAACCAGAAAAGGGAGCTCTAAGGTACTACAGGTGTAATGAGATAAGTCAGCTTCTGCCTTATTGTGTAATGCTGGTCAGGCATTTTCTGTCAAAATGTTTTTATTTTCTCTAGCCAGGAGCCACTGATTTGACAACTGTTAGTGGAACTGTACCTATCAGTTTTGGCAGGCGAGTCTTCTCACGCAGGAGAAAGAATCTCTGGAGCAGGGCAGACACCTGTCTGTGGAGCATCCCACTTCCTCTAGTGCAGCTGGCAGCCCTCCCCAGGCCCTTGGAGACTTCTTCCACTGCTCTGACAGCTTGGAGACTTAAAATCTGGATATTCAAACCTCTGTCTTTAATGTTTAAATGGAGAGAGCTCCAGGATGCTACTGCTAGCATGAGGCACGGCTTTCACAATCTTGAGTTAATTCTTTTTCATGTTTAACTAAGTAATTAAATATTTATTGGGCCACAGAGGGAGCAGGTGACTTAAACTGTTATGGGACAGCTGCTTAAACTGACAGTTTAGGTCAGTGAGGTCTGCTCCTGTCTCCCCTTCACAGCAAACCTGATTGCACATTCCTATCCTCTCACTTGAGCCCAGAGTCATGCTCCTCTCATACATGCCTTCAGAACTATGGAGAATGAATCTCTGGGAAGAAGAGCATTTAGGTCATCAGAGGGGTCCCAACAGGTTCAGATGTACGTAAGTGTTGGCACAAGTGATGGAAGGCTTTGGCTGAGGTGGAAGAAAGGCATATGACTATCCGTTTGGACAACAGCAGGCCATCAGAATGGGACAGCTATAGCCCCATTTGGTACCCATTCTGAGCCTTAGCTGGGATGTATACCAGTGTTTTCATTCAGCCTTAGGGGGATGTATATATATACAACAGCTGCCAGTAAGCAAGTGGTTAGCATCTGAGCTGACACCACATAATACTCAGGCTCAGACTCCTGGATGCAAACGCATATGTACTATCAGCAAGCCCTAATCAGGAAATAAAGGGCTCCTGCAGGATGGCTTGCTTTTCCCAACTGATTTCCCCCACTGGAAGAACACAGAGATCTTTAGGTTTCATCCAGGTGTGTAGTCAGAAGGTCCAACTTCAACATGGCTAACGCTTTGTTCCCTTGTCTTCTGCAGCTCTCTTCCTGTCTCTTACTGCTGGTCTGCTGCTCTGTCAAACTAAGCTAAAAAACCTTATAAGACCAGGAGACTTGCAGACGTGACAAATGGCTCTGCAGACATGCTTTCCTGGAGGTTTCAGTCCCAGGAGCAGGGAGCAGTTTGACCTTGTCGGCAGACAGTAGGGCACATTAAACAGGACTGTGCCTAAGATCTTATTTGCAGAATGTCCTATCCCCCACCAGCAGCATGCCCTGTGTCTCACCAGCTGAAAATTACTGTGTTGGAGATATCTGTTATGAGCTGTGGTCTGTGCCTCCCAGCTCACAATGAGTTCACTGGTGTTACTTGTATGCATAAGGCTGGCTATTAAAAATATTTCCTTTCTTAAACTTAGTTAGGTGAGATTTTTATAAAGTATAGTCTACATATGAAGCCAAGAGCCTCTCTGCTTCCAGGCGCAGGGTGCAAGTGTTCTCTGAGCTGTTACGGAAAGCACTTTGATTTGTTCTTTGCTAATTATTGCTTCAGTAAACAACAGCTGTTCAGATGCAGCTCAGCTTCTTGCTTTGAAAAGATTACAGTGCTCAAACTGTAGTCTGGTATTATTGAAAAAAGAAAAAAAAGTTATAATCATTTCACTCCCCTACTGCTACAGATTTTATGGGCCTTGTAGTGTGCTGTTATGTCAGGCATATTAATTGCTAGTGAGTTGATGTTAAGCAAATGAAACAGCTTTGTGCAGTGTTTGGACACTTGGTTATAGACAGTTTAACAGTCTCTCTTCTGGAGAGAGACTAATGCACAGTCTCTCTTCTGGAGAGACTGTGCATTAGTCTTAGATTATTTTTCAGCACTAGTGGAATGGCTCTTTCAAAGTAACTATAAAATGAACCACTGATGCCATGCAATAGCAGTAATAAGCTGTTAAGGTGCGTTGCAAAGCATGAGGTCAGAGGCAGCATGTTCTTCCAGCCACCCAAGAAGTGTAATAGCAACTAATTAGTGCAGCTCCTTCAGAAGATACAGCTAGTGCAACGTGAGGAAAGACAGGCAGAACAGTGCAAGAGGGGTCCCACTGTTACTATCTGCCCTTTAAATGAAGGAGTTGTTGGTATTAGCTTAGCAGAGGGTGAAGGCCTGACCCAGCACAGCACTGAGTGTCGCTGACATGCTCTTGGCACTTAAAAGAAAAATAGCCCTGTTCTCCACTCCATGCAGTTCCCATCCTTCTTTCTTCCTGAGGAGCAGAATTTACAGGGGCATCTTCCTTGATTTATTGAGGAGGAAAACCTACAAATTAACTTTCCAGGCACGCATGCACACACGTGCTTTGCTGCACAATGCCAGACCAAGCCCCTCCTCTGTGTCCTCCTGGCTGGGTGGCTCTTGCCTGGCAGTAGCTGGCTGAGCTATTGTCCCAGCACTGGTATGAGGCTGCGGCAGTGCCCATGGCTGCGCCAGCCACCAGTGACTGCCCATGGGGATGCCACACTGAGAAACAGGCTCTCTCTTTGCTTGAAGCAGCAGTTCCCTATGCTACTGCATTTCACTGGCTGCAGATGAAAGCCATCTGTAAATACCTTTTGTACAGTTATGAGCAAAAAACCCGCATGTATTTCACTACATGCATATACCAGCAGGCTGGCAACCTTTGGTTGCATTTGAAAAGGAACAAGGTGGTATGAGCGCTGCTACTTATCCAACCTTACTGTTGTTGCCTTGCCAAAAAGAGGGCCCTGCTTTAGGATGGTAGGTTGGGACTTGCCATTGGGGCTGTGCGAGGGAGCTGAGGCTAGACAAGCACGAGGCAGCAACACCAGTGGGACCTACTGTGTTGCTTGCCCATGTGGAGCACCTGCTACCTCCTGACAGCCCGTGGGAACGGTGCACTATGGGGAGACCAGAGAGGGACCACGAGGTGCCCCTGGCCCAGCAAGACGTGCCAGGCTGCTGCCCTGCTCAGGCCAGCCGGGCACCATGCTGCGGGTTGACAGGTGCTGTGCTAGGGAACACGGCATCTTAAGGCAGCGTGTAGATATGTATGTATACGTCAATGTGCGTCCGTATGTGCGTTTATTTATTTATTTGCTTGTCTGTTTATTTGTTTTGCTGGAACCCCGTCCCACCGAGCCGCTCCCCCGGGGCATCGCGGGCCCCATCGAGCCGTTAAAATGGCGGCCAAGACCCCCGGCGGCCCCGGCCGGCTGCTGCCGCCCCTCCCCTGCCCGCCGGGGGGCGCGCGAGCCACGGCCGGCGGGCGGTGTCCCGGGGGAAGGGCCGCCGGGTGCCGGAGAGCCAGGGGTACTGCCCCGGCCGCCTGCCCCACACCGCGCTGCCGCTTCTAGGGGCTGGGGGCAGTGCGCTCCGTCGCTGCGGCCGTGCTCACTAATGGCGGAGGGGTCCCGCTGTTGCGGGAGCTGGTGTCGGTCCCGGCGCACAGCGTGCCTGGCTGCCGTGCCTGGGCAGGGAGTGGCACGCTTGCGGCTGGGAGCGCACTTGAATCCCTTTCCTTCGGTCTGATCTTCCCTTTGAGGCGGGTCAGGGAGGGACGCGGAGCAGTTGGCTGTCCCCGAGTGAGGCAGGGCAGCTGTCCTCGCGTTATGCTGCCGGCGGCAGCTCCCGGTGGTGTCCCGGGTTAGAACCAGGGGCTTTCCACCCAACCGGAGCTGACGGAGCGTGAAACACCTGGGAAGGGAGTGTCGGTCATTGAGGGCGAGGTGCGCTCAGGGTGGAGTGCGGTCAGCGATGGCACAAAGTTTTACCATTTCTTTCCTTTTTTGTTTTTAATCTGAACACTTCCCTCTGTGTGCCTTAGAGACATAAACGTAGGCATAATGGCTCCAGCTGTGTTAATAGAGAATGAGGAAGTTTGTTTTAGTTTTAATAATCAGCTGCTATAAAAGGCAATGGAACAGTGTATTGCTCCTCTGGAAAGCAAGGGATGTTTTTAAAATGCCTCAGCTTGCACTCTCTGTTTAAAGATTTGGGACTTGTACCGTAATCTTTGTTGGCTTCAGTCTGTATCGACTTAATTTGGATATTTCAGTGTTGGAAGAGGGGAGGTGATAAGAAGACAAGCCCAAACCGTCTGGCCTGGCATTTACTAGAGCTATGAAGCTTTCAATTTTACATCTCCTGTGCAGCTAAATAAACGGTGCCATCATCTGGTTTGAACTCCCATCACCTGCATCCATTATATGTAACTCCAACAGCTGCCTGTTTTGCCAAAAGCTTCTGCAAACTACTTCTCCTATAGTTATCAGAATTGCATTCCCACCTGCTTCCTCTTCTCCCGTTTGCAAGCACTTTACTACAATGTGGCTTTTTTCTGTGAAGTCATTTAAACACTATTGTCATGAAACC